>JAAGNO010002421.1:50734-62192 GCA_033439905.1 Ceryle rudis
TGAACCTCATGAGGTTCAACAAGAGCAAGTGCAGGGTCCTGCACCTGGGCAGGAACAATCCCCACTATCAATACAGGTTTAAGGATTAGGCGATAGAGAGCCCTGCAGAAAAGAACTTGGGGGTGCTGATAGACAAGAAGCTGGACATGAGCAGACTGTCTGCTTGCATCCCAGAAGGCCAATCGCATCCTGGGCTGCATCAAAAGAAGTGTAGTCAGCAGATCAAGAGAGGTGATTCTACTGGTCTACTCTGCTCTGGTGAGACCTCACCTGGAATACGGTATCCAGCTCTGGAGCCCTCAGCACAGGAAGGACATGGACCGGATGGAGCTGGTCCAGAGGAGGGCCACAAGGATGATCAAGGGGCTAGAGCACCTCTCCTACAAGGACAGGCTGAGGGAGCTGGGGTTGTTCAACCTTGAGAAGAAAAGGCTCAGGGGACACCTAATAGTCACCTTCCAGTACCTGAAGGGAGCTTATAAAAAGCCTGGAGAGGGCCTGTTTACAAAGGCCTGTAGTGAAAGGACAAGGGGCAATGGTTTTAAATTAGAAAAGAATGGATTTATATTAGATGTAAGGAAGAAATTCTTTACCATGAGGGTGATAGAACACTGAAACAAGTTGCCCAGGGAGGTAGCTGAGGCTCCATCCCTCGAGACTTTCAAAGTTAGGCTTGACAAGTCTCTGAGTAACCTGCTCTAGTTGAAGATGTCCCTGCTCTCAGCAGGAGGTTTGGACTAGATGACCTCTAGAGGTCCCTTCCAACCCAAACATTTCTATGATTCTATGATTCTACCTCTGTAGAACATTTCTGTAGCTATTCCTTTAAGTAAAATGGACACCAAGCAAATGAAAAAATTTATGTGTAAGCAGGACCTCACAAAAATATATTATAGATGACTAGGAAAGGAAAAATGAGCAGGGTTTGGAAGAATAACAGCAACAAGAGATATCACTATCAGAAATAAAATTAAATGTAGACAGGAACATCTAACAAGAATGTTGTATTATAAATAACCATGTCCCTAAGTAAAAACATAAATCAGATTTTACTTATCTTTAATATCTCTCTTGAGCATTGTAGATGTAGCTTCAGCTGCCTAACTACAGTCCTGACTGGCATTTGATCCCTGGGACAGTCCAGTCAGCCTTGAAGCAATGCATTCCACCTCACATTAATCCATGCCCTGGACCAAATTTAGGCTTTATTTCTACTCTAAGCCATATCTCTTCCCAGGCTGCTTTTAAATGACTTCTCTGGTTCACCCCGAGGAAAATTTTGAGAATATGCATTCTGCACAATCCCTTGGCAATTCTCATGCAGCCAGTGTAATGCGTCCTGGCAAGAGCCCATTAAGGTTCTAGTCCTGCCTGCAAAGTCCATCCCAGCCTGCATTTCATCTTCAGCTCCCAATTCAGCCCAACTGCCTCTGCCAGTTCCATGAGCCTTGAAGGTCACCTAGTCAATAAAAAGATCAAAAGTGAATATTTTAAGACAGGTAAAAATCATGAAGTCTGAATGCACAAAAAAGCAGCAGGAGAAAGAAATACAATTGCACTACTGGAAATAACTGACACAACTTTCGCAAGGGAAGTGGATATAATGATGTCAGTTGAAACAAACAAATAGCCTTTATGACTTAAAGGCTTCTTATGGGTAGCATTTCTAAATTAAAACCTTTCCTATCCACGTGCAAAAGAAAACAAGTAAACAACTTGATTTCATTTTTTATCTCTCTCACTTTGATTACTTTTTCGAATTTAAAATTGCAATATCATCAAAAATTATCCATTCAAAATGCTCTTGCAAAGATCATTCTCCTAGTGCTCAGACTGATCATGTTGTCTGCTTCTATGAGTCCCTTATCTGACTGCACTTTCTTAGGTCAACTATAAGCTATTTGCCTTTAGAAGGGCATTCAGTTGGGTATTGCACTTTCTTGAATAGCTACCCATTAATACATGCAGGTGACTCAGACTCAACTTTTTAAGAGATTTCTGTTTGCTTCTTATCATTGTCTAGCTTTCAAACCATCCGTTAATTATTGCTGAAATAAAACCAATTCAAAAATGAATAATAAAACCAAAGTAAAAGTGCAGGCAGGAGAGCTTAGAAGATAATATTGCTGAGGAAAAGTCAGACTGAAAGATTGTAGCTCCTGCGGTGCACTACTTATCATGAAAACAAACAACATTGACATGCTCTTTTTACATGAAAAAAAAAAAAAGAATGATGCACAACCTTTGCTATAAAATTATTTGTACTAATTGCACAACAATTTTAATACTGAACCACCTGTAAATAAACACAGTAAAATTACACACAAAAAAAATCAATATGAGAAAACAATTCTGATCTATAAAGTCTTTAACTAGTGAACTGCTATAGAGTCATAGAATAGAAATAGTGATCAAGCTATTAAAATTTACATATGTTAAAAAAAGGATTAGATATACTAAATCTAAGCTCATTAGTTTTTAATATAAAGATAATATACATGTTTTTAAAACAAATTAATTTTCCCCAGTAAAACAAATATAATCAGAAAAATCTGTGCAAAAAGAGCCTACCTCTATCCTTTTTCGATGACTCCTCTCTACTGTCCCAAGTAATCTGCAACATTGTTGTGATGAATAAGTGAACAAAGGGTAATATAAAATCAAGGCATTAGTATTTGAGAAATATTGTAAGTGGAAGTTGTATGAAGAAAGTGACATGATGGAAGAATTTGAGAAACAAATGTAAAGAAGAGTGTCAGTGCTCAGAATCTTCAAAGCTTATAATGTTGGGGGATTGAAGAAAACAGATGTATGACAACAGTTAAAATCTCTCAGTTTTGTCAAGCCAGGTGCTAATGAGAAAAATGCAAACCATGCTAGATGCCTACTTCAGCCTCAGATATCAAGAATCTAGCAGCAAAGTTACCCTGCTGTTTAGCATGTGCTATGACCTCTGGGGACTGTGTTTAATTTCATTCCAAAGTTAAGTTAGACACTTGCTTTCCTAAATAAAGTTTTGCCTGTCTTGTGCACATCTACCACATAACAGAAAACAAGGATGTACTTTCCCCATGTGTTTGATTTTTATTAATAACAAATATTTAGTCAGTGATCAGTTTTCTGTAACTGCTACTGAACTGACATAGTGAGAAAAGCTGACAGCAATTTAGATTTTTGATCATTAGTTGGTTTGAAATAAATAAATGCAGAAATAAGGCTTCCAGAACCAAAGCTGTTGATTCAACTGAATGCCCAGGGTTGGACATCATCTAAAAGTGAACTGGAAGAACTATTTCAGGAAACTAAGTGTCCATTAATGACACTTCGACACCATATATGTGGACACTTGCTAAATGCATAATTAAAATCGAGTTTTCACGTCTTGCACATTCTATGGAGCAGATGACTTTTTGCAGAAGAGTGAAAATTACATCAGTCAAAATATGACTGGCCATCTGCCATCTATATTCCTATTTTCTGCATTTTTTTTTTATTTTTTTAATAAAACACAAGTAATTTTTTTTTCTTCATTTTGCTTTATTACTGCAAAGTCTTGTATTGGTATTTGAGACAACAGACATCGAGAACCTTCAAGCCAAACAAAGTGCCACGGTAAAGAACTGCAAGAGAGTTTAATCCCTTTATGGAAAAAGTGTACAAGGAAATAAAGAAAGATGTGCACAAAGTTATGTGACAAGTGAACAGCAGTCAACTCCTGAACTTGGAACTCGATCACTGTAGTTGCTGTCTGGGCCTTAATATGCATGACTGCTGAGTGCTCATTCAGTTCATTTCAGAAAATTCAGGACAAAAGACTAATTCAGTTCTCTTACAAGCACTTTTGACAGTTGAATAGATTTTATTCTAACACAGACATTAAAATCAAATTTGAAAACTGAAAAAAGAATGGTTTTTACTCCCATATAGGCAGTTGTTCTCTCATGGCTGTGATTCTAATTTGCAAACTTCGTTATTGCAGACATTCAGTTTCTTTAGCATTTTATTTTGAAGATTAATTAACAAAGACATATAACAAATACATAATTAACAAATGCATTTGCTTTTATGAGACTATAGGTACAAAACTCGAGGACAAAACCATAAGTTTATTATAAATGTTATGGAACAAAAGGGTAAGCACAGATTTAAATGTCAAAAATTATTCTCACTGTGTCTCGAGGCACTTTTAAATGCCTGCTTTTTGTCAATGTGATTAATGTGCTACCTTTGAAAAGATATTCACAGAAGAAAAGCGTGGAAATAAATTTGGTTACAAATAACAAGAAATATTTCTGGGTTTGATCTTTATTTTCATTAAAAGAAACAGTAGTTTCTATAAACTCTACCTGTGTTTCTTGAACAATACATGTCTTTTGGAAGTTCCAGAATGGAGATTCTTCACTCTCCTCTGTGATTAAATTGACACATTTTCATAATATATAAATTAAATCTTTGCTTTCTGAAATTAAACGTCATATAGTCTGCCTATAGCAAATGTGGAAATGTTTTTCTTCACATCCAGCATTCATAATTGTATCTTACAATGTTTTCATTTCATTACAGGATTATTTAATGATAGAAATATTACAACTGTAACCTTCTGGACACTCTCTATCTGGTGTTTATCTACCCTACATTGCAGATAAAAATATTTCAGCCAAGACTATATAAGAAGGAACTCTACTGAAAAAAGCAGAAAGGGGTATATCCTGTACAGTGTTGAGACAGTGTTCCTATTTATATACTCTGATAATAATGATAATTAAGTTTTTTGCAAATTCATTAATCACTGTTGTTTAGTTTTAACCCTGATCCTTTCTTACATAATGCTACCAAGCCTATCATTCTTACCTTTGTGAAGTAGTGCAGAACTTTGTGTTTGTGTTTGGAGAATTGCATCCTGTTCAGATAGAACTTTTTCCAGATTATTTATCCAGTATATCTAGGTAATTTTGAATAGTAATCTTATCCAATAGTGTGCTTGTAGTACCTTCTAGGTGATAAAGATCTATTATCTTCTAACATTATGTGTTTCAAGGCATTCAGATTTAAACAGGACTGAAAATTTATTTTTCCAAAATGAAATATTCAAAGAATCTCAGTAACAGAGGTAGAAATGAATTAAAAAGAACTTTGCTAAACTAATGGATTCTTGTGTTGATATATGATCATTATTAGTACTGGATGACATTTTTTTGAAAATATTTAATTCAGCAAGAAGTAGCATTATGGAGTAGTCAAAATAATTTGCAAATTTAGTGAAGAGATTAAATAAAAATATTAAAAAATCTACTTTGAGAATTAGTACCTGTCTTCAAAATGAAAAACAATTTCTCTTTGATATTTTTAGATTAAACAATTTAATATATTGTTTCTTTTGGATATTTATCTTCATTCAAACCAGAAGGGGCTCAATAACTTGAAAATGAAAACACTGTTTTCATATGGCAAAAAGAAAGTGTTTGAGGAAATGATATTTCCTTTACATTTTAAAAATACTGATCAATGTAAAATTAGTCTTTTACGGGCTATATACATTCTTATGATAAAAACTGTGTCAGATATTTTAAATAATATTTTAAATAATACAGTTCGATTTTAGGATCAAAGATTAAGACAGACACAACTAAGATAGTCCTTCATATTCTTCTTCTCACCTCTCCTAATAAACATTCCACCACTGCTACTCCAAGATAAATGTCATTGTTAATCAAATAAATGTATAAGCAATTGTATTTGAATAAATTGAAAAAAATATAATAAAATCAGCCCAGTGTGCAAACAGTGCTGCACCTTTTCTGGCAAGTCTTATTTAATGATGGGCTGACTGTTCAACTCTAGACAGTGATAAACAACAACCAATTCACCACAGCAGTAGTTAATTCCTCCTCATTAGTTCCTTTCATTCCATTTTCTCTGATCTGAGAACTTAACTGCCTGAACACCCAAGCAACTATCTCTACTTCCACTATTACTGCTGGAGCAGCAAGGGCTCTTTTGGCTGACAAATGACAACAGTGCTTTTCCCTCACCTAAGCACAGTCACACCAGTGATTCCATCATGTAGGCTACGATCCCGCTGTGAGACCCAAGAATCCAGCACCTTCCAATTACATGCCTGGGCAAAAGTTTGGCACATTCATAGTCCCTGGTCCCAGATGTGAAAAAGACTTCAGTGTGCTTCAACTGTGCTTTTGGAGAGAGACCAAGACTGGAAAATAACAGGGGAGCTACACTACCAAACAGCTCAGAAGCAATCACACACTTTGGAGTTGGTCAATGCATTCATTTACCTATTTTAGGTTTATAATTTCAAGACAACATTTTGAAATTCCAGTCAAGTTTGTCTACATGTAATAGGTTTCAGATGTTTGACAGATGACTGCAAAGTTTCTCTCTGGTGACAGTGAAGAGAGGAAGGCTGTAGGAGCATCAGCCAGTACTTACTACCACCATTGACTAGAGCTGAAAAATTTTACACAAATTTGTTTACAAGAACAGATGTTTACCAATATTTTAGGGGACAAGCCCCCACATAAAGGCTTGAGCAAAGGCGTTCACTGCAGCAACACAGGCTTAGACTTGACCTGGGACTGTACAGTTACTGTATTATAGACAGTAATATATGGTTATTCCCAAGAGGAGCAGTCAGGGAACTTGGAGACACTGTACCACTGTATGACAATAATTTACTCAGCTAGTGTCTTGTCTGAATTGATGTCCTGTTCTTTTTTGAGTACCACTGATACTGGCTGCTTTGGGTTGTTGTCAGGAAAAAGACAAAGTGCGATTTATAGTTAACCAGTTACAGAAACAAGCATTGTGAAACCATGAAATTAATTGCTGAATTCCTACATTTAGTTTCTCATATTTCAACAGCACCCTCTTTTGAAGCTACCATGAGCTGTGTAAGAATTTGTAGCTATCATCAACACATCTTATTCCCATATAAAAGGCAGAACTATCTCCCCTTATGATTTCCTCCTGGAAATACTCCCTGCAGGAAGATAAACATATGGTAAATGTGAAAAAGTTAATTGGCTATATATTGGCTGTAAAAGTTAATTAGCTGTGTAGTGCTCCATATATTGGTATTTTAACAATTTACCTTCAGATGTCAAAACTGGTCCTTTCATTTTCCTAGGTCTGTTACCTCAAAATTATCTTTCAAAAAAGTTAGATGAAATAAACAGACCATTCTGTCCAGAGACTGCATGTACCTTACAGAGGAGTGTTGCATTCTTTTGTTAATCATCACAATGAAAAAGAAGTGCATCTGAATTCTTGCCAGCTGAATTTGTGAACAGTTAGTCAAAAGCTATCCTGGCAAAAATATAAGTTTTAAGCCAAATCAGCTCCCTGAATCAATTAATTGACTGGCCAGATAAGCACAAGGGTTCAAGAAAAGAGGTAGGAAGATAGTGTCAGATATGATTTGTGTGGCCTTAACCTGCCAAGAAACCATAGTGTAATTCTTCTCATATACTGTCCTATGGCTACTCTGCTTTTTAGCCTCATGTGCTCAAGCTTAACTTTGTCTCATATTCAGGCTTTGAGCAAGCTTCAAAACATGGTGTGGGGGGAAGAGAGAAGAGTTTGAGCTCCAAAGACCCCTTAGGACAGTGCATCAAGGACCTGAGATGTACCAACACCTGGTAAAGGCCGTAGGCACACTCTGTCTATTTCTACATTTCTCATACTACACACAGAGGCAACCTGTGACTAATACCATGCAGAAAACCAGACATACTTCCTCATTAGAGGTCCAGTAGGACAAAACAGAATTTTGAATTTTGGTGTAGCTGAACAAAAACTGTCTGTACTACCATGACCTGTCATAGTTCTGATTTTACGCTCTTGTGAAGAGCTGCATAGGTAGAAAGATGTAGATCCTACTGAAGATGCCAGATAATTGAAAATCAGGTGTCAAATTATCTAACACTAGGCCTTTTATTTGGTTTAGGCCCTACCATACTCTAAATTTTGCTACAAGGTTGGCACTTGGAAGTTTGCTATCATGTTAAATATCACACTGTTTGAAACTCTGGGCATTGTCATGACACAACTCAAAACCTGGACTCCTGACCTACAGTGCTTATATTTTAACTCACTCCTTCATGTCCAGCTAGCTCTTTCCAAGACAAAGCTGGTATAAAGACAGATAGAACCAAGCAGTCTGGAGGCAAGACAGTCTGTGTTATTTGGCTTTAAGGTCATCTTTAAATAGTATAATAACTTATTATGATAGTAACATAATCCCTTCTTTCTCTTCTACTTACTAGACTCTGGAGCTCACAGTGAGACCACGGAAATTTTCAGCTAGTAAGAAGTGGACAGGCTTGAGGAAGGCTTGTGAAATTAGATCTGTGGGAAGGTTCTTTAGTTCTCTCTCTTTTGGGCAAAGAAGAGCTACAAAGGGGACTGCCATTAAAAAATGCAATTGTTTTTGCATTTATGGAGAGGGTTTTTTAATGCAAGAACCTTACAGTATCTATGAATTTCATGTACTCATGCAACTTCCTTGTGGAAATTCACTTTTCCAGGTGGCTAAGGGCTCAGAGGACAACTAGCAGAGTATGTACTAGATCACTAGAGACACTCCCTGATGCCAGTAAACTAATCATTTCAGAAATTAAAAGCATTGGAAGGTACAAGTTCTTAATTCAGACTGGAACTACATTTGTAATAAAATTTGTAATATTCATTAAAAATTCCCCTCATTATGTCTTCAACTTTTCTTTAACTTCACATGTATGATTTATTATACTATTAATAGATGCTTCTGCTGTTACTTTTCTAGTAATAACAGCCTTCCATCAGCATCTGAATGCTCAGAGATTGAGAATATTTTCCTTTTCATTAGATGTCTTAGTTGCTATGAAACAGAAAAATAAATGACTGTCAGTAAATGGCTACCAATGACTACCCAGCTCTTCTCACCACTGCCTCTAGTCTGACTTAACTGACTAGTAATTTCCTGATGAATGCTTTTTTTGAATTTTAATTCAATGCAGATTATTCCCAAAGAAACAGTAGAACTTTCTTTAGCATGTTAACTCTGTTTATTTCTGCATATTCAAAACAATTCTCATTGGATTTTATATATAAATCCAGTAAGTTTTCAGATCGGAATTTACACAGCCCAGAAAATCTGCCTTTTTACAGCTCCGCTGGCAAACCTGGAGTAGTGTAAAATGATCTTGTGATAGTCAAACAAAACATTGGCCTATTTGTTCAAATTGTGTTTGCCTTTGACAAAGGTCTGAAATGATAGACTAGAAACAGGTAAAAAGGCAAATCTGAACCAGCTTCAAGAAAGGCTTATGCTTCTTAAGTCAGCATAAGGCAAATTTTAAATGCCCAGGTGCAAAACTAACAGCCGTCCATCCCGCTAAGCATTTACAGCTGGGCACATCTTTGCCTGTGTCAGCCAATTTCACCATCAAGTTTGCTTTGCAAATGCAGCAGCAAAGCAAACTTGCAAGGCTGATAAAGTAGGTGTGCATAAACACATCTAGTACACATTCCTTACTAAAGGCAAATTATTTTCTTTTTAAAATACTGAGGATGAATGTGCTCACTATCTTACCAAATAGATGTAGCTAATCTAGTTTCCTGTCCCTCTTCAAACTAAGAGGCCATATATCCACATTTTAAGGCTAATATTAGAGAATCAACATAGAAGCTCGTTTTCTTTCTTTTCTTGTGTTGAAGAATATAAAGTTCCAGGGGCCAGAAAACAAGCAAATCAATGTGCCCACTGGGAGATGAGGCTCCAATTTCATTCTTGCTCAACGGGGAATAGAATCCAGGCGCTTTTTTTCTTTCTTTTTTTTTTTTTTTTTTTTTTCCTGTGTGTGTGTGTGGTTAAATGCTTTACTAATTTTGTAAACAAGTCCTGAAAAGTTGAAAGTGTCTCACTGCCATGTCCTGCTGATCCTTCATCAGCTCACTTGAGTCTTTCAGTGCATAGTCATGTATGTGGTTTTCAGGGTCTGGATTCTAAGTGGTCAAGATGTTTGTGGCTTTTTCTCTTGATTTAAGTTTCCTAAGAAAACAGTAATTCTAAAAGAATTGAGATTTCAGGTATGGATAGCCACTGTCTACCTTTGGGCCTAATACTGCATTAAAAATTGATTTTTTTATCAATATTATTATTTGTCTGGGTTTTTTAATGAATGGAATTTCTCCCCTTGGCTGTATTAGGGTTCCCCTTCTAAGATCCTTCCTGGCAGAGGAGAGAACAAGCCTTCATAGGGTTTGGCCTCCATCTCTGGGAATGATGAATTCAAGCAGTATTCAATGGCTATACAGTACCTGATGTATGATTAATACTCTGTCTGAATGAAAGCAAACTTCCCTTTAGCCTGTCTCTGTAACCAATATACATGTTAAAATCAGCAGGTTACTGCATGCACAGCTGTCCCAGCCCGTTAGATTTGGAACCTCTTCCTGGTCCATCCCAGTTACACCCTAAGCTCATCTCAGGCATGCATGACATCTTCCTTCTCCACAGCATGGTTTGTTTGTTGTTCCTGTTTGTTTGGTTTTGTTGTTGTTGTTTGCTTGGGTTTTTTTCGTGTGATTGTTGTTGTTTTCTGGGGGGTTGTTTTGTTTTGTTTTTCCTGGAAAGAAGAAGTTGCATTGCATTCAGGTGAGTCCCTTGATCTGGACAAAAGGATCAAAAGTGTAATGTGCTCAGGGAGAGCATCTGCCTCACTCTCCTGATACAGGGACAAAGTCTGCCAACAAGGAGCCTGGTAAGAACCTTTACAAAACACTGACTAAAAAAAACCCAACCACGTAAAATGCAAGCCTGTATACCCTGAGAATGTATAGGATACTTTGTGTAAACACAACCCCCCTAACTTTGATTACAAGCTACCTACACTATAGATGGGCTGAGATATCCTGTACATCACTTTCTTGTGAATCACTCCTCACAAATCTTCTTGGAGGGGTCTGCAAAATGCTAAAAGTTGTCCACGATGTTTAGATATCCTGTATTTGTATGTGCCAATGTTCTCCTGAAGAACTGGGAGCTGGTTCTAACCTTTGCGTGAGTAACGTGAAAGGTTTCGCAGGTTTGCCAAGTCAACCTGGCTATCTTCAACACAAAGGAAAGCTTTCCTTTTTCAGACTGGATGAAGACCTCAGATACAATTGTATAGATTTGTGACTGACACAAGTGAAGATTTTTAACACATCACCCATGTTGTTAGATTTTATTAGGCTCTTTGCACCTGGTACACATTTACAGAGGGCAGCTGAGCCTTATTACCAAATCAGGTAGGCAGGATAGGTAGCCTCAGGCTAACTATCAAAAATTATAAAGGACATTAGGGTGCGCAGTAGAGATAGATACAGATTTAAAAAAAAAAAAAAAAAAAAAAAAAAAAAAAAATTTACAAGGACGGGGCCAGCCCCAAGAGGGACTTTGTTGTAAAAATCTATCCTG
>JAAGNO010002421.1:71467-87173 GCA_033439905.1 Ceryle rudis
GGAAAAATTATGAGAAGGGAGTTTGAATGTTTTTGTTTTGTGTTTTGGGTTTTTGGGGGTTTGTTTTTTTTTTTGGGGGGGGGGGTTGGTTGTTTTTTTGTTGTTGTTTTAATAACAATTACTTTGTATCTTGCTGGATTGAATAGGTACAAAAAAAATGTCAAGAGTGTTCTACTGCTGATAGCATGTTTCCAGTCACTGATGCTCCCACCTCCTTACTGTGACCACACCAGAAGACCTCACTGTCAGGTGGTAGATGCACCAGGGAAAGAGAATGGGTTTACGTTGAACCTGATAAATCATATGTATATGAAAAAGTATTTTTTCTGTATGTAAAGAGGACTACAATGTGTGACGGTTTCTGCCCCAGCTCAGTTATACGTAAAAGGTTGTTTAAAAATAGGATATACATTTAGATTTCAGCACCCTGCCCTTGGCTTAATCTCATAACTGCATAAGATCCCACATAATAATCTCTGTGTCTAGTCTATAACTTCCATCAAATTTTTCAACGTATACAACTGATTTAAAGATTTTTCAAGGGATAAGGAGTTGACTACATCCCCATGTAGGCTTCCAAGAAGGATTAAATAACCTCATCATGGAAGAAAAATCTATGCCCTCTGTTTTAGACTTGTCTAACTTCAATTCCCTAGCATTACACCTTGTAATGCTTTTTGAATATTTGATCTGAAATACTTTCCTAAATGAGTATATCTAGACTATAATCCAGCACTCTCTTAACTTTCTCTCAGGTAAAATGGAGAAATGGAGCTTCTAAAATCTCTTATTATGAGAGATTTTTTTCATGTCCTAATGAATGATTTAATGATTCCATAAGGCATCCTGATGTATGAATACCAGAATTGCAGATAGTGTTCCAGCCACAGTAATTTATTCCCAATAGCGGCTTCATTGCATAAGATAAGTTTGTAAATTACTGGATCAAGTATTGTAATAGATTACAATGCATGGTTAGAAAACAGAAAAGTTGTTACTGATGTTTGAAAACTTCAGTCTTGCAGTTCTACTGAAGTCTATTCTTTTACTAATAGGGGCCTTAAAAACTTGAATTAACATACATGTATATATTTCAAATTCCTGTATATAAAATATCTTAGAGTTTGGACTTTTTCAGTCCAATAAAAGTAAATAGGTACAGGAGAGTGGACACAGTATAGCAAGTATGTTGGTGGTTTTTTGCTGGTTTTTTTTTGTTTGTTTGTTTTGTTGTTAGTTTGTTTGTTTAAATGAAGGATAAGGAAAGATTTTCCTGAAAACAGAAAAGTTAATGTATGCTTTTAGAATTTTCTTTTTTTCCTGTTCTTTGCTTTTTTCAGGGATGACTTAGAAGACTTTTGAATAAAAATGAAACCAGGAAGAGTGATGCCACTGTAAAATTTACATGCCATCTCTACTGTATCACAGAGATGTAATCTTGGGATGTAATGGGATGCAATCTTTGAGACTTGTTCCTATGTTAGGACTCTAAATGCCTTGTAAACTGGGATAAGGTACATTAAACCATCTCAGATAAGTCATAAAATTGAGATGATTAAATACTATGTACATTTGTTGGCTTCTTTAAATAGGTAAATATTTGTTGGTAAAACTCTATCCTTTTCCAGCATGTGGAGTATTATGCTGTGACTGAAATGGTACAATTCTACCACTGCAGAATGTTTTTGCTCAGAATTCACAGAGAGATTGAGATAATAAAAGCATATTCTAGCACTGAATGTGTTAGAGGAAAATTTCTGTTGCAGAGATGTTAAAAGTTGAATCAAAAGATCATCTACTTTAAGCATGTTTTTTCAAAGAAGATTATTTCCATCCTTGGAACCTTGGAGCTTTTCTATAAAACCCTAGTAAAGAAAAGGAGTTATTAATTCTGTATTGTGGGATGAATATTCTTTTTGCCGTTTTCCTCCTGTTATCCAAAGTTTTGATTGCTTGCTATGAATATTCATTCTATATGTTTTTAACTTTAATATCAAAATGAATATTGTTATTATGCTATCAACATTTCATTCCATCAGCATACTGCTTAGTGAGAAATAAGTGTCTTTGGTGAATTCAAATCCGTTAGTTTTATAAGGGTTTGGGTTTTTTTTTTTCTTTCTAAAAGCATCAGCTAGCTTTGTTTTCTTCAATTTGATGTGTATAGAATTTGTAGAAGTGTGCGCTGTACTTTATGGTTTGTGGTATTCACAGAATACCAGAAAAATCAGAAAGCAGAAAACTATAATATAATGAGGGGTGTCTCCCAAAAGGTGTATTAGTTTCACATATATTATGCTTAGTCTTTTTTGTCCCAAAGTAGCAGATGAGATAACTAATAGTGGGGCCTTCATAGGCTGAAACAGTTATCAGTTTTATATTTTGTGGGAACTTTTAGCTGAAAATGTCTGGCTTCACTCATCAGCTGCAATCACTAACGTACTGGATTTGCCCTTTTGGAGATTAAAATGTATTTAGTGGCTAAACAGATAAGGTAAAGCAGAAATATATGGGGTCACTGAATAGGTCACTAATGTTTTGTTAACAATCATTTAAGCTGAGGTCACTGTCTTTCTATTTAGAGACTTCGTAAACATCATCCTCCCCTGTTAAGCTTAAATATTCTAGTTCCTTTGGAAAGTAACTTTCCTGTGAAATTCTCACGTGCTAATACTTTCTCTAAGATTTGCTAGGTGCTGAATATCTCACCTACTGCTAAACTAATACATCCATAAATATGCCTCTGGTACAGGTCTGGTGGTTATTTTACACAGAATATTTTTTGTAGCAATCATTATCTGGAGAGGTAGGATCTGATTAACATCGGTCACCTTTGCTAGATGTATCTTTAATCACAGGATCTGCAATAAACAGAGAAATGTTATCAATAAAATTGCAGATATAATAAAGAAATATGGATGGGGACTAAAAGTTTATTGATGAATTTGGGTGATTATTTCCCACCAAGACTTTGGCTGTTATAATCTTTACCTGCAACACAACCTGGTAGAACAGAGTGGCTAATTATTAATAAACATTGTCAAGAAAAAAAAACAAAAAAAAACCCAAAAAACCAACACTGAAGAAGTTTGTCTTGGGTATGTTTACTAAAACTTACTTTTATTTACTTTGTGTAATTTTTCCTTAACTATTTCTTATGTCCCTTACTATGTGATTAGTTGGTAGACATCATTTATGCATACTAATTTGAAGTTCGCATTATTCCTCATTATAATTTTATTGTAAATTAACCTTTCAAGTAACCACATAACTTAAAAGAGTTCTAGAAAGTGATCGAATATTTTCATTTAAAAAAAGGATCATCTTTGTTTTGCTTTCCAATTAATAGATAAAATTATTGTTATTCTGAATGTTAGAGTACATAACCTTTTTAGAAAACTATGATCCAACTCCATTATGCTAAGTAAAGCTCTTAAGCTTAAATTTTCTTTGTCTTCTTTTTTTTTTTTTAAACCTTGGAGGTAAAAAACCCCACAAGGCCAAACAAAAACAACAAAATCAGACAAAACTCTGAAGTATAAAATGTGATAAATTAAATTTTGAGTTACAACTCTTTTGTTTCTTTTTGTAGAAGTTGCATGCAACTGTCAAGGATTTTCAGGGAAAAAAAAAAAGGGTATTTGTCTTAAGTTTGACTTCTTTACTAGACATAAATTTAGTAATAAATCTCTCTATGTAACAAATGCCTAAACTCAGGTCATAATAAAAAGTATAAGTGCATCATATATAGAATACATGTTTGAAAGCTCTAAACCTACAGCATCATTTAAAAGAAGTAAATTTATCATTCAAACTCTTTTCAAAGCAAAGAATGGCACCATTGCTCTTGATGGTCAGGGAAGAGATTCAATATTTCCTTTATTTTTATTATATCAAATAGGATAAAACTATGATAAATATGTCTACTATCCCATAAATTCATGATAAATTGTCATTCTTTTCAAAAAACAGTTTATCATTGATAATTTTAAGCCAGCAACTTGAGCATAAACTTCTCGGGGATGAGTATAGCTTCTATAAAGACACTTACATGCTTACTTGCAGTATTCAATGCCTTGTGATTAATTATCTTTAAAACAATATCCTATATTAATGGTCCCAAACCTTACACTATCTCTGCAAGAGGAAAGCAGATTCCTTTCTCATGTCTTCAGTGCTTACTTGCACATATACATTGAAAGAATATGAAATAAGTTGTGTTTTTCAAGTTCACATGAACTGCTGCTTTTATGAGAGCACATAAACATATGTCTAGAAGGATTGCAAAGGTATTTCAGGGCTGAATTCAAGATGACAATGGCATTAGTGAATGAAATCTTTCTTCACCACCACGGCAGAAAATGTACACTGCATGGTAGTTATCCTGCTCTCTTTACTCCAGTAATCACACTCTATTTCAAAATTCCATTGTTAACTTTATTACAAACTGATAAAGATGAGAAGCTCATGTGATGCACAGACTGCATATGGAACATGGAAATGTGTTCTTTTGCTAAATATTTGCATGTGCCTTACATGCCCCTTGCCTTAAAACTGAAATTACTGAGTGTCCTGCTTAATCCCTGCATTTTTGCAAGATGTGTGTGGTTTAGTATTACAGTAATGTTCAAACCTGCAGTTTTCAGATATGATGTGGCAAAGCTCTGTCCCAAACCTCTCTGACAAGACTGTATAATGTTTTTAGCTTGCATGCAGATGAAGTTCTTCAATAGATGGATGCACAGAGAGGAATTACTAGGATGCAGACAAATGCACCTTCAGGGACTCCTTGAAGCTCTTAGGCTGTAGACTGGGTACTTGGGGCATGACTGTTCCTCCCTACCAAAAACAAGGGCTGTCTTTTCGACTGGTTTGCGATACTAATCTTAAATATAGGATCATAGAAAGGTGGGGTTGGAAGGGACCTCTGAAGATGATCAAGGCCAACCCCTCTGCCAGTGCAGGAACACCTAGGGTATGCCACACAGGAGCAGATCCAGGCGGGTCTTGAAAGTCTTCAGGGAAGGAGACTCCACAAGCTCTCTGGGCAGCCTGTTCCCAGTGCTCTGTCACTCTCACAGTGAAGAAGCTTTTTCCTCATGTTGAGGTGGAACTTCCTGTATTTCACCTTGCTACCATTACATCTTCTCCTATCACAGGGTACAACTAAAAAGAGACTGGCCCCTTCTGCTTGACACCCACCCTTCAGATATTTGTTAAACATTAATAAGATCTCCTCTCAGTCTTCTCCAGGCTAAACAGCCCCAGTTCTCTCAGCCTTTCCTCATAAGAGAGAAGTTCCAGTCCCTTCATCATCTTCGTAGCTCTCCATTAGACTCTCTCTAGTATTTCCCCGTCCCTCTTGAACTGGGGAGACCAGAACTGAACACGATGCTCCAGAGGTGGTCTCACTAGTGTAGAGTAGAGGGGGATGAGAACGTCCCTCGACCTGCTAGCCACACTCTTTTTTAGGTACCCCAGGATACCATTGGCCTTCCTGGCCACAAGGACACATTGCTGTTCCATGGAGAACTTATTGTCCACCAGGACACCAAGGTCCCTCTCCGTGGCTATGCTTTTCAGTGGGTCTACCCCTAACCTGTACCAGTACACGGTGTTGTTCCTCCCAGGAGTGCACAGATTTATTAGTGAGAGGATTGTGCAAATACTACCAATACCAAGGAATCTTTTTGGGTTTCCTTTCACTTTTTTCTTCACATATTTTGTTCTATGGTCTAGTTAGATATCTAATGTGTGTAAGTCCATTCTGTGTCTGTCAACTGTTGTAGTTTTTACTACCTATTGTCCAGCAATATGTTTTTGCATAGTAACATTTACCTGACTTGATTTTTCTGGCTATTGATCTGGAATTTTGCAGCAGCTGGACTCACAAGGCTCCAGTAAATCTAACCTGAAATCCAGATAAAAGGACTGTGAAGACGGATAGACTATGCAATGTCTAAAGGCAATCTACTGCACATGGCTAGACTGGCTATACAACATTTAGCATGTCCATTTAAACATATGTAATCTGCATACATCTAGTAAGCTATAAGTAGGGACAGTATGTGTGGAGAAATCAATTGCAATAGTTCTATCAAGATCAGAATAATTTAATACTTTTTTTTGTTGTTTGTTTTGTTTTGTTTTAAACTCATGGGTTTTGGAAGGGTTTTGCTTTGTTTTTTGAGCATTGCGTTTAAAAATAAGTACATGATGTAGGAAAAGCATCAAGAGATTTTTTCGTAGCTCTTCCATGGAAAAAAAAAAAAGCAAATCAGATTTACCAAAGGATTTGCACGGTGTATGTGCCAAGATACCAAAGCTCACTTAAATTGATAATAAGATACCTGTGGTTTCTAAGAAGGTCTCCAAAGGCAGAGAATCTCTAATTCACAGTTCTCTAAGAACTCTGAGTTTTGTTAGATGTGTATTTTGTAAATAATTTTTGTGATAGGATTTATACGTGTTTTACCCTGAAAACAAGCAGCAGGAAGACATTTTAGCTAAACAGAAGAACATGCTTATTAAAGGAACATAGGAAGGGTAACAGCTAAGGCTTATTCTTGAGCCAAGATGAGTCTGGTCACTATGCATGCACTGAAAGACAACAGAAGCCAATTAAAATGTCCAGGAAGAAGAGAATACTGAAAATTGTATTCTAGGTATAGCCACCACAGTGCTGCTGTTCTGTTCAGCCTCAAACTGCACCCCAGTTTCAGCCCTACCCAGAAAGCTTCATCATTCTATTTTGAGAATAAGCAAGACAAGAGTAATTGCTGTCAATAGAATCATGCTCATGACTCCTATAGCTGAGATCTGTCCTATAGAAACACAAAGACGAAGCTTGGCACCAAGTTCTTTTCAGAAATCTTTTGTCTTTGATTAACTTTTTTTCACACAGGAATCATCATATAACAGTGAGGACATGGAGTCATAGAATAATTTACGTTAGAAGGGACCTCACAAAGTCATCTAGTCCCACCAGTACTGCAAGTGTTAGAATTCTATGTTTTTTTCTAGCAATCAGACAACAGTACAAACAGGCTTATAAATGACCTTCTGCATATTCAGCAATCCTCATATACAAAACTCCCACTGGAATTACAGATAATACATAAAAATACCTTTTACATTTCTTCTGTTTATTCTGAAGGAATTGATATCTGACTTGCTATTCTGACTTCACAGAGAAAGTTATCTTCAAAGATTTGAAGCTGAAAGTGACTTCCTGGCCAGTGATTACCCAGGCTCTCTTACTTCATCACCTTCTTTCTTCCAGGGGAAGGCAGGGCACAATCCTGCTGTCTTCACAAAGACACCACTCTAATATTTTATCACATAACAGAAATGTTTTGGTCAGTTATCTGCAGTTTGTCAGGTTAGGGTTCATGTGGGGGTAATGAAAATAATCTCCAGTGAAAGAAGCATTCTTCTAAAACTTGTGAGCCTGGAAATAAAAATAAAGCATCTGAGCTACTTAACAAATATGCATTTTATAATTAAACCCAGCTATTAACTGAAGATTGGAGGAAGGCTGAATATGATCCCTAACTTTCACAGAAGAGTTAAAGGTAATGCTGGGAACTACAAAGCAGTACTGAAGCAGTACAGGAAAAGCTAACTGCCACTAAATTAACCAACGAAGAATTGAGTAAGGACAGATCAATACCCATATCTGATTTTTCTGCATCAAAACTGTAAATCAACAGAACTTCCTGAACATGAGTATTGTTGAAAGAATATAGTCCTTTCTTTTGTAATCACCTGCAAAAAGTGTCCCAAAGCAAGTGGGGTAAACTTCTTGTGTAAAAACAAGGATTTTTTCCCTAAGTTTTGACTTGTACCTTGCTGAACTTGAACATACAACTGTAGCAGACTCATCTGAACAGATTCATCTGAGCAGATTCTTCTGAAGGGCAGGTGGGTAAATGTAGGAAAGAGGTTCTGTGAGCTTTCCTCTCCCTAGGAGGAGTGATTCTGGTATTCAATTAAATGTGTGGAATTTAGTGTCCTGAGGAAAAAAAAAAAAAAGGCAAACCAATGTAGACTTTTACACTGATATGAATAAAATCATAACAGATTTGCCATTTAAAGGTCATATGGACATGAGCTGTGTTGAATCAAACTAGAAGCTACTGCTGAGACTGAAAAAAAATTCCCTGACATGGAATATCACTCAGTAGCAAGCTGGGGGGACTTAACAGGAAGCAGGCATGGGAGGGAGAGAAGGAGGGACTGCTTATTCCTGAGCCAGAAGTTGACTCTCTGCATTTAGCAGTTCTCAGCTCTTTTCCATTAGCTGCTCTCGACTATCCATCAACCCATGTAAATCTGTATTAAGCACCCCTGGGAAAAGGATCAAATTATCCATACTTTTACACTCTATACAAAAATCTATTTTGATTATTTGGCATGTCATATGTACCCCATGACAAGAAGGTGATGACATCATTCTATTAAAAGTACCAAGAAAGATTAAATTATATAATTATGCCTGTGTTGTACTTTCTTTTAATATTCACAAGAGCTTTCTTACCTACTTCACCTAAGAACCTGTCCTGTCTTTTTGCACAGCCTTCCAATACCTGTACACACACACATGAATGAATGCACTGTTGCAAACTCCTCCTGCACTTATTTGCTGATATTCCGAAAAGATATTTTGGTTTAGAAAACTAAAACACCCAAGTAAGCTGACAAGGTGAGCACACCAAGAAAAGAAAAGAAAATTTACTCTCTAATAAAATCTCAGCTATTATCATAATGCATATTCCAAGTCAAGTCTAAGATGTCCCATGTTTTTGCTGAATGTATAAGCTTGTGTGATTCGTTAGGCTCCCATTCATTACGAAAATAGATGAGTAAATTACATCTTTTGCAAATGGACTCATTATAGTTGTAATTTACAAAATATATTAAGCCCTTTGATCTTTGTCAGAGAACATATCATATACTTTTAAACACATTGCTCAGAAATGGTAATTTAAAAACTATAAACCTTGCATTCACAGCTTTAATGCATATATAAGATTGTACTTTGCTACCAAAAATAATGTCCATGTTCTGTCTATTGCATACAATTGCCTCAACTTTCAGCTCAACGGAAAAAATGTTACTGCAAATCGTTATGAATGAAAATTGTCACCCAGGGATATCTGTTGGCTTTTGCATTACTCAGACCTATGATTTAAATGAAGCTGGTTTTTCTAGTGATAATCTATTGAAAATCTAATATTTTCAGCTCTGTAATATTGCTACAATATACACTGTACTTTTATATCTTCTATATACATGTAAAAAAGTATTATTTCTCAAAAATATTAATCTAAAGTCTAAATGTTGTTTATAAATTGACATTTTTCTTTGACTTTGGATATCAAGTACTTTTTTTATTTTGTTACTTTCTAATGCTGGTAAGGTGGTGCAGGAAAACAAGGATAAAGTGATACTTAGCCATTTTTAGGAATCTTTAAGGTAATCTTCTTGTACATTTAGGAATCAGAACAGATGTTGCATCTTATCCATGGATTAACTAGAGAGGAGTGGATTCATGCAGCTATATGTTTGAAAATGAACCTGATCTCATGTCATATTTGTTCTCATGAAAAATGGCATTTGCTCTTGAGAGATCTCATATACTGTCAAAATCCTGTCTCAGATGGAGACCAGTCACTTAGAAGGAAAACATCATAATGGAACAAAAGTAGCAGTACATAATATTTAAAATGCTATTCTTCGGTCATTGTAAGATCTACACAAATATATAAATAGTTGGATTTTGGAACTTTGCCAACATTTATTCAAGCTTTAAAAATGTTTTAGACTTCAGTGAAATTGAGCATAAGAACAGAATTTGTCTATATATGTGCATTTCAGTCTGATGGTTTCACTGTTTATTGCAATGAAAAGCTATGGTCTTAAAAATTATTTCATTTTTCCCCTTTTTTTTTGGAACTGACCTTTTCTAAGGAAATATGAACTGTAGGCTTTTTGTTTTAGAGAAAATGCTACTATTTTTCCATTGTTTTTATTAAAAATGGGCAGATTAAATGACACTATCTTAAACAGATAGGAAAAAAAAAATATTTTAAAATGATTATGAACTACAGCCCTGGATTGTTTTCTGTAATTCTTACCTAAAAGGAACAATGGTTCTGTCCAGCTTTCGAGTACTGTTGCTGCAAAGTCCAGGCATTTCAACTTGCCCATTCAGTTCCTATGCATAAACTTATAGCATTTGTTCACAAAAGGTTTCATAAAATGAACAGCTAAAATAAAATTCTGCTATTTGCCCAAAATAGCATAGCCTGCAGACTTCAAGAGCAACCACTATTCCTTATAATTAATATATTACTGATTACCACTTATAAACCTTTTTAATGGGAGACTAAGCCTCCTATATTATGCGTAACTGAGCATATGGAATCTCTAGATCATTTTTTTACCTTCTGTCTCTGAAATTTTTCAGAGGAAAGAAAGCTAGTTGTATTTCATTATTTTGTATATTTAGCAGGTCTATTTTCTTGGCCATGAGTCTGAAAACCATTTCTAAGAGGACTTACCTAGCAGCTGTGTTGACAATTCTATTTTTGAGTGCAACTTCAAGAGCAAGATGAGCTCTTCACACCTGTGCCTCTAGAGCTTACTTTTGGAAAGAACTGGGCTTTGCATTGATTTTGCAGCAAATACCATATAGTGCAAAGTAAAAAATGTTTCCCCTTCTAGCATAGAAAGCTAAGGAAGAGCAGTTCATGCTGTGTGGAGGAACTTTTTCTGTGAAGGCTCTGTGTACAATATGAAAAAACAGGTTAAGGGGGCCCTTTTGATGCTGTAATGTGAGCCTTCACCGAACAGGACTTTGGAAAGTTTTATTGGAACAAATTCAGTTTCACTTCATTCACAGTGTGTTACCTCATCACACTATACAACTAATTTCTTCTAGGCTTTTAAAGAACCATGTCCACCTGAAGTGGACACTGTAGACATAGAATAAGAACATTTTCTTCATGTAATTGTTTCATACTTGTCCACAGAGTATTCCAGAAAAGGGAGTATGTTCAGGTTTCCCTATTGGGGCGTACAGCCTGGAGGGTGGTACCTGTTGGATGAATTGGTCCTCAACATCAAGGATGTGTTCTGCACTTTACAAAAAATGCATTGTAAACTTGTGTGGAGATGAATCTCCCATTAGAATGAAGACAGGATCCTACCAGTCCTCCCACCTCCAAAGCTACAGGTTCTGCAGTGCTTCAGTGCCTGGACAGGGGCTTAATTGCACAGAAACAGTCCTCTACCTGCAAAAATAACTGAAACATCAGAGCCACTTCACCAACGATAATTCTATTTGACATCCCAGAGTCTCAACGATTATTGCCTCAACCGTGAAACTTTCTTGATAGAAATCCATTATGTGAAAGCAGCAAATCTACAGAGCACATAGATTTAACAATGAGTCTAGAAGTCAGCTGAAATTTTTTTTTTGTTTTGTTTTTTTTGTTTTTTTTTGGGTGAAGTTGAGTTATAGAGTGTTTTGGCATTTGCCAAAGCGTTATTGTAAAGTCAGGTGAAAGATGCTTTTGTCTATGCAGTCCCCTTGATACCCATGATATCAGTGAGAGTTTTTTGATAACATCTGATCATAGATCAGTGTATCTTTCAATGTAACAGTAACATAATTTATCCTCTTTCTAAAGTGAAGTAACTAAAAAATATTAAAAGATGAGAAAAATTTTATTGTACAATCTCAATCTCATGCCTGTGTACTACACATTATAATGATTAAAATTCATAATCATGTGTTTTTCCACCATGTTCTTGAACAATTCAGAGTTCAGGATGACATCTGCTTGGCAAATGATGCAGCAATAAAATTCTTAATTTTGTTCTTATTGTTTAGAGATTCCATAGCTCCTTTACTGCACACCATAGAACAGCCTCAGCCATGTGGGGCAGAGTGTTCCAGTGGTTGGAGGAATCATCGTTGGCTGCTACTCCACTTTGCATTGATGTTTTTATTATGATAGGGTGTGAATGAATACTTTTAATTCATGTTTTATAGAAGAATTTGCAAACAAAGTTTAAAAATCATTTGTCTTCCACATTTTTGGCACCACTTTAGATAAAAGTTTGCAAAAGAATCAAGCAGTACAACTTGATACAAATGAACACCTTCTATTTGGAATAACTTGAAAAAAAAAAGAAAAAGCCTGCTTGTGATATACTTGACCAGTAGATGCACTACAAAATCTGCATTCTAATCAATCCTCTATGTTGCTACATTGTTACTGCACTGAATGTGTTTGGTCGAGGGGACTCTTCAAGAGAGTAAATGATTGATTTTTCAGTCTGACTGCCAAGCAAGCAAAAATATTAAAATCAAATTTTTTTTAAGTGCTATTATTTATTTCCATAGAAAAGCAAATAAAGCAAAAACATTCCCCAGTGATTAAAATGTTCCATTTAACTAAAGTAAAATGTTTCATTTTGGTGCTTATGCAAATAAATTGAACGTTGTTTCCCAAAGCTGATGTAGGAAAAATCAGCCTTTTTACTCGACAGCTTGGGGTGTTGCACTCACTGAAATGTGGCCACTCGGAATCAAGTCCATGGCTCCCAGAGAACAATTTAACCTGGAAGACAGTAATCATTGTGTCAGGCAGGAGGAAGGATGACTTTATTCACTGTTTTACATATATTAAATTCTTTCTAACCAGTGGTCATTTGTGCCTCTTTCTGAAAGAATAAATTGAAGAGGTATCTTCAGTAGCTGTGAAACACACCAGTTGCATGTTTTTAATAAGATACAGATGAAAAAGGACATGTATGATGTGACACCTCAAATAGCCTAATAGTGTGGGTGCTGTAATAGGAGAGCTTTTAGCTCATGCCTATGATGTGCCTGGCAGAAGGTGTTACATTTCTAAGGGATTGCTAAAGTCACTGGCTTAGAGCATGTTCCAAACCTAGGCTTTCTTTGGAGCACTTCCACTTTGTGCAAAATTAATTACATGCGTACCGAGAACACACAAGTGATTCTCCCATGTGATAAGTAAGAGATCTGTTGAAACAGTAGAATTGTCTGTGTTTAAACAAGATCTCTTGTGAGAGAATGGTGTTCCTTCAACATGACGGACTATGATGCAACCAGCTCTCTAGGCCATTTATGTCAGAGGCAGGATTCAAGGGTGGAAATGAGTCTGATTTCACCATAGCAGGTTTCCCATGTTATATAAAGGCTATATCATGCTGTCATCATGTTATGCAAAAGCACTTTCATACTACCAATGATATGAATTGAACTGGTATTTGTAAAAAAATGAAGAGGTGAATATGCCCTATTTTTTTCTAGCAAATTTACATTTTTCTTAAAAAACAATTACCTAGATGCACTCCTGAATTAATCACAGAATCTCTTCGCTATTTTATGATGATTTCTGCACTTCAAACGAGTTTGCTGATTTTCTCATTTCCATCTTTGAATTTGTGTCAAATAACTGTCTGTAGGTTGATGAAATATTGAAGAAGATTGGACTGTGGGGGAGTTTGTCATGCTTGATATGTGGTAAGCTAATTCTTTGCTTTGACCACAATGTAGAGGAAAGTTGGAGCAGTCCAGAAGAAATGAGGTATTTGTAACATTTTTAACACCTTCCTGATCCTATCTTGGGGTGAACTGTATGTATCTTTCATACAGTGAGATCTCACATACAGATCTGTCAAACCTCTTTCACACAGTAAATATACATACCTTGCCTACATTTTCATCAATATGAGGTCACTAACATGTACTAACAGCTTATTATATGTAATGGACTGGTAATACATGGAGTTCTCTATTGGTGGTTGCCAAAGCAGTGATTTCCATGCTGTCCTCCAGGAGATGAGGCTGAGTGATAGCACTTTACACTGTTATGATACCTAATCACCAACTCACCCAAAACAAGCGCTAGCAAGGACTGTGGTATCTAAACCTTTCAACATAGCAACTCCGTGGAGCTTTAAAGATCTTGTGGACTGGCATAAAGGAAGGAAATGTCTGTAACAACCTCAACCCCCAAGTCTTTGCCTTTCAACCCCATTTCACTAGGATTTGGCATTTGTCCACTAGAAACATCTTACATTAGGGTGAGGTTGTAGAGACAAGTGCTAACCCCCTCTTTCTGATTGGACTGCGGACTCTGATAAAATCCATTGCTCACTCAACCCTTCCTGGACCCCCAGCCCTGCACACACAGGAAATTTGCTAGGAAGAGGAAGTAGAAGGGATGCACACACAAATTCTGTTTCTCTGCTCTTTACACAAGCAGTGTCAGAGCATCATCATTCGGTTGGTGGGGAAAAGGGAAGGGAAGAAGAAGGAATGACAATGTGTGGAGAGAAAACAGAAAGGAAAGCTCTGATGTGAACACACATCATCAGGTGGGGTCAGGCTATATACACTGGCCCAGACCTAGGACTAATGCTGCAGCTACGGGGACACTGCAGCAATATTGTTGTCTGATAATTTTGGTATAATTTGAATGCATCGTGAATTATCATAGTGAGATGATGCTGTTCCATGGCTCCTCACTGATAAGTGACTCTCCAGCCTGATGGTCTTTTATCTTTTTTGTTGACCTCTTTCACTTCATTCTGGGCCTGACATATCTGTTTCTATACTTTTGATGAAATATCACAATTCTCTACAGTACTCATAAAAAGTACTGCAAAAACTCCTTTCAATCCACAACTTTGGATTTTACTGTCAAATACTAGAGAAAAGCATATTTTTCTTTCTCTGTAAGAGGAGACAATTCACCTTGCAGAAATTTTCTTCCTGCACTTAGTTTTTTTGCAGAAGTTTATTTGCAGGGGGGAATTTATGGTTTTGTCACCTGCACTTCTCTCCTAGGGTGGCATGAATTACCCTGGCCAAGGACTGCTCTTCTTGTTTCCTCCTCATTCTTCTCTCTTTGATGTACAGTAGCATCCTTCCTTTTTTCTCCTTTAGACAATGGACTCATCCTCATTTTAGCTGTTCAGCTTGGGTATTTATGTGTGCAACAAATAATAATGAAAAAAAGCCAAAGTATTTACAGGCCCCACTCCAAACCTGGCATTACAGAAAGCAATGCTGCTGAAGAGTGTATTTTTTGACTTATCACTAGCAGGCAATTTGTAATTTTGGGGCTAGGAGCAGATGGATTCGTGGTGAAGAGGAAGTTTTTGGAGCTGTGGGTGCTTTTCCTTCCTTCTGCCAGCAAATAGCGATCCACGCCAGGATTTGCTTTCTGCTCCTGTATTTCGGCGATGCAATGTGTAGCACGTTTCTGTATGTGTGTGTGTGTGTGTGTGTGTGTGTGCGGTTCTCCCTCGCGGTGTCTATCTCCAGGATTTCTCCCAGCCTGGCTCAGGAGGCTGCTCCAGCGCTGCGCGGAGCAGAGGTTTCCCCGGATCCCGTAAATACAGGCACACATATCCAGCGCACGACACGCATGCACACACACACACAAGCACATAGCCGCTGTCCAGTCCATCCCCACGCCGGCTGCTTTTCCCACCACCTCCAGCCTCCCAGAGGCGGCAGGCACAGCTCCGCGGCGGATCACGCTGCCGCTGGCCCGGGACTCCACTCGCAGCAACGCGCCCGCGGTTCCAATCTTCACAAGCTACCGACAGATTTTTATCCCCCTTTTCTTCTTTATTCTTTTTTTTCTTTCTTTTT
>JAAGNO010002424.1:0-10906 GCA_033439905.1 Ceryle rudis
ACAGGTTGGAGCGAGTCCAGTGGAGGGACAAACGTGGTGAAGGGTCTGAAGCATCTCTTGCATGAGAGAGCAGAGACTGTTCAGCCTGGAGAAGAAAAGGCTCCGGGGCATCTCATCATGCAGTGAGGAAGAGGGAGCCAGACTTCTCATTGTTGCCCAGTGACAGGACATGTGGCAACAGGCATTCATCAAAATGCTGAGAATACCATTTAAACATAAGACTGTTTTGTTGCCACGTGGGTGGTCAAGCACTGACACAGGTTGCCTAGGGGTCTGTGAAGTCTCCATTCTTGGAGCTTCTCCAAACCTGCTTGGACAAGGCAGTTCTGGGCAGTCTGACCTTCAAGAAGCTGACCCTGCTTGAGTAGAGGAGTTAATCTACACAATTTTCAGAGGTATTTTATCATCTTCTGTGGTTTTCTCATCCTATGGAGCTGTTAGGCTGTAATACTTTTCCACATACTGCTAGTTGGAGAGAGGCAGTGCTCTGAAGCAAAGCCCAAGGTGTTTGACTGAAAGTAGATATTCAAAGCTAGCTTCTGTTTTGAAATCTATTCATCATAGCATTGTAGAGTACCAAGTGGAAGGGACTTGAAGGATCACCACAGTTTAGGTGTGAAAACCACAGTTTAGATAAGATGGCCCAACACCCTGTCCACCTGTCCATCCATTCAGTATTTCTGAGCTATTAAGAAATACCAGGAAAAAAAAAAAAAAAATCTAATACTTCAGAATTGCCTAGAGTCATCTGAGTAGGCACAGTCACATGAAGCAAGTGCATCTACCTGTGTATACTTGGTCCTTAGTAATGCCAAGTATTTACAAACCTTGTAAACCACTTCAGATGTGCTAATGTGAGACTGTAACTGCATTAATATTTCTTCCACTTAGTTGAACTTAAGTGGAAGTGGTCCCCTACAACAGCTGTGTGATTTTGGAGGATGAGAACAGCTTTAAAACATTCCAGTTGAGTGTGGGTCATAACAGCACGGACTGACCTCAGCAAGTCCCAGTTGGGCAGGTTAGTTGTAGTGACAGAGTGATTTATAAGACAACACAAATGTATTTGTAATAGCACTGTATATTTTTAGTATTTGGTTTTGTTGGTTTGTTTTATTTCTTTAATAGTAATTCTGTTAGTGAATCCTGCTATCTAATTTTATAAACATTAAGCTGTGTACACTTAAATCAGAATTGAAGCTGTATCTTTCTAGAAGTCTTTCAAGAAAATTATCTTGAAAGTGAAAATATTTGATTATTACAGCACTGTTCCTCTCAGGTCACTGGTGATGAGTCAAACTCATGCCTCTGAAACTTGCTCTAGGTCAATAAAGTTTGGTGGTAGTTCCTGTGTGATTACTTTGCCTCTTCAATCAGATGATGCAGTTTCTATACCACATCCCATGTAAAATTATCTTGTTTTGCACTATCAGATGCACCAGATCAAGGACTTCTGTGAACATAGAACTGTACTAGAAGCCATAGCTACAGTTCCTCTGGGTCAGGCAGAGAGAACAGAAAGATAGGGGAGTTTGTTCTGATAATAACATGGTGTAGTTCCCTTATGTTTTAAAGGGCATATGCACTATGCATGAGCAAGGCTTATTCTAATGTAATTGGCAATTTACTACAATTTCCAGTTTTTACGTTGCTAAATAATTTGCTTAAGTGTTGTTCCAAACATGGAAATTCATGGTTGATGCAAATAAGTAAACTGTAAGCCCTCCCTCCAGCAAAGTTGAGGTTAGTGAGAGCTTAGTGTTGCTCTCTACTATCAGGGAAGATAACATGTAGGCAGAGATACTTAACTAAGAAAAAGCAGTAACATAGGAGTTAATGCACACAGTAAAAAGCTGATTTCGCTTGGAGCTTGTGAATGTTCCCATGTCCAGACCACATCAGCTTTCATTCTTTTGGACCTCATTATTTGGGGGTTAATGGTCAGAAGCTGTGGGTTTGCTAGATACTGCTATAAAATATGGGGATTGCAGGGTGTTGAAGACTTCATGATTAAGTAGATGTTTCACCAGTTCTGTGCTACCTGAATCTGATGAATTAGAAAAGTTGAGATAAGCAGAGGGTGACACTGTGAAGTATTGAATCTCTTTGAACTGTAACAGTTAAATTAAAGGGGATGGGTGCGTCCCCAGAGTAGTGCAGTGTATCTGAGTGAAGTATGTTTTTTTTCTATGAAATTATATAGGTAATTAATTTTCAGTTGGTTTGTATAATCAGGCTTATGTATAATATTAACATTTAAAAGGTATGATAAAGATCAAAGAAAGTGTATCCTTCCGATGAGCACGACTGGCAAACTCGTAACAATGGATGAGGACAAGACTGTTACTTTTTTTTTTTTTTTTTTGCCTCAGTCTTCACTGGTGACCTCTCTTCTCACACCTCTCAAACAGAGGAAAAAGTTCCTCCCACTGTAAGAGGAGGTCAGATTCATGACTACCTGAGGAACCTGAACATACATAAGTCTGTATGGGACTTGATGAGATGTATCTCAGAGTCCTGAGGGAATTGGCTGATGTAGTTGCAAGGCTGATCTCTATGACTTTTCAAATGTCATGGTAATCAGGTGAAGTCCCTGGTGACTGGAAAAAGGGAAATATTGCACCCAGCTTTAAAAAGGGTAGAAAGGACCCACCCAGGAGGTACCAACCTGTCAGCCTCAGCTCTGTGCCTGGGAAGGTCATGGAGCAGGGCCTCCCAGAAGCTATGCTAAGGCACGTGGAGGACACAGGGAGGTGATTCAAGATAACCAGCATGACTTCACCAAGGGTAAATCCTGCTTGACCAACCTAATGGCCTTCTATGATGGAGTGGGGGAAGTGCTATGAATGTTGTCTATCTGGACGTTTGTAATGCCTTTGATGTGGTCCCCTACAAACATCCTTCTCTCTAAATTGGAGAGATACAGATTTGATGGGTGGACTGTTCAGTAGATAAGGAATTGTTTGGATGGTTGCATCCATGGGGTAGCAGTTAACAGCTCAAGGTCCAGATGGAGGTCAGTGACAAGTGGTGTGTCTCAGATGTCCACAATGGGACCAGTGCTGTTCATAATCTTCATAAAGGACATAGTGGGATCAAGTGCATCCTCAGTAAATTTGCAGATGACACCAAGAGGAGTGGTGGTGTTCACACAACTGAGGGATAGGACACCGCCCAGAGGGACCTTGACAGGCTCAAGAAGTGGGCCCATGAGATCTTCATGAAGTTTGACAAGGCCAAGTGCCACATCTGGATTGGGGCAGCCATCAGTATCAATACAGGCTGGGGGATGAAATATTGAGAGCAGCCGTGCAAAGAAGGGCTTGGGGATGATGCTGGAAATATAATTGGACATGAGCCAGCCAATGCACATACTCAGCCCAGACTGCCAGCTGTAGCCTGAGCTGCATCAAAGGAAGCGTGATCTGCTGGTCAAGGGAGGTGATTGTGCCCCTCTGCTCTGGCGAGACCCCCCCTGGAGTACTGTGTCCAGAAAAAGAAAGACCTGGACCTGTTGGAGTATATCCAGAAGTGGACAACAAAAAAAGTGTGGAGCACCTCTGCTATGAGAAGAGGCTGAGAGAGTTGGGATAGATTCACCCTGGAGATGAGAAGGCTCCAGGGAGACCTTACTGGGGCCTTTAAAGGGTGCCTGTAAGAAAAGGGGGAGGGCGAGGGAGGCAGACTTTTTGTAGTTCCTTTTGAGAAAAGACAAGGTGCAATGGTTTTAAACTGAAAAGAGGGGAGATTCAGGCTAGACACAGGGATGATATTTTTTGCAATGAGTGGAACACCAGTGTCAATGAGATACTGGAACAAGTTGCTCAGAGAGGTGCTAGAAACCACATCCCCAGAAACATTCAAGGTCAGGTTTGATGGGACTCTGAGCAATCTGATCTAGTTAACGATATCCCTGATTATGGCAGGGGGGTTGGACTAGATGACCTTTAAGTCCCTTCCAACGCAAACTATGCTATGATTCTGTTACCACAGGAGTACTACTTTACACAGTTAATCTTAAATTATTCTTTTTTCTACAAGTGCTAATGTACACAGAATTAAAATGTTTTCTTGGAGCAGCTGAAACAACTATCACAGGTTATATGATTAATAGCAAAAAAAAAAGCTAATGGCGCTCAGGATACAAGATTGCTCACATAATGACTCCCCACCAGCCCAGTGATGTGCCAGGGGTTAAAGAGGAAGTTGTCTGCACTGTGATTGTCACAGGCCATTGCAGAGAAACAGGGCTGAAGAACCCCAGGTTTTGAGAAGTGTAGTGATGATGGTCCTAGTCTGACCATGAAATGAGAGACTGGAAGGAGACTCTCTCCTTTCTATAGTGGCTCTGCATGGCTACCAAAACCCTTTGCTGGCATCTTCAGGTTTCTGGTTCCTTAGCATTGTCAGAACAGAATCCAGTTCCTCTTGGATTCAGCCTGCCACTATACATTCTCACTGCCTGGAAAGGAAAGACAGAAATATAATGCCCTTTTCTTTAAGCAAGCTTGTTACCAACTTAGTGTTTTGTTTTCAGCTTGTTTTCCCTGAACCATTTTGTTTCAGATGATTTCTCCTTGGTACAGCTAGTCAGCACTTGGAAAGTGGAATGGGCAGAGACCCATGAACCGCCAGCTAGGTGTAGAACCAAAAGGCATTCCCGGGGAGAGGGTGGAAGTGATTTGCCACAGAAGTTGGAAACTTCTCCCTAGTTTCAAAAGGAAAACTACAGAGACATTAAGAAATGGAAAGGGTGGGGTCTTGACCACTGTAAGATCAGTTTAGGGAAAGAAAAGATTAGAAAGAAAAATAAGAGAAAACTATAATGCAACAGTTCAGACATGGCTCTGTCAACAAAGTAAATAGGAAGCACACTCCCTTTGGTCTTTGTTTCAGGATCTCAGCTTTACTAAAGCCCTCTTCCTCTGATATAAAACCTTGAGAGCCTTTTTTCCATCACCACAACTCCTCAAAAAACCCAACAGAGTAAACTTGCACTTGTTCCAGTTCTGTTTGGTATATACATAAAATGATAAAATGCAGAATAAGGAAAATGTCTGTTTTCCTTGTGGACAATTAGATTTCATTGTCAGTTTAAATTGATGACACTAGCTTCCAAACTATTGAGCCTGTGCTAATAAATGCAACAGTTGTTCATAATTTTGCAGTGAATGACCTTTAAATGTGGACGCTTACTAAGGATGTCCCTAGGGAACAATTCAACTTCAAAATGACACCCATGTGTTCTTGTTACCATTTAAATATGCTCCTTTTGTCAATAACAGAATAATAAATACTAGTTAGATTTCTAATGTTGATTCAGATGCTAGGAAACTTATTGAATAAATTAGTGTATGTTTGATTTATATTGACCAGAAAAATTTTACAGTGGTATATTGCAGGTCAAGGTGACATACATTTAAATGTGTTGTAGAGCAGAGGGCATACTTGACTGACACATGTGCTTAGTACGTTTTTAATTAACACTTCTAATACTACCCCCCGAATTGTTCTTGCAGTTGCAATGTTGTGGAAGTAAGTAGGATATGACATGTAAGATGCTACAGTGCTGTTGAGTTTTTGAAAGTCCATAAACTTTTCCTTCACAGGAGAAGCAGTTGTTGCTTACAGAAATATAAAACTACAAAGACTTAAAGTTTGGTATAGCTTATGTTTCATCATATTCAGCACTGTTAAACTAAATATTCACAGAGCCAGAAATGGAAGTCATTATCTGAAAGCCTGAGTAAGCCACAACAGCATAAATGTGAAAGATGAAAGTGGGAATATTTTAAGTATTGTAGTTACTTGTAGTTACAAAGGATGGAGGAATTAATTATGTGACTGAGTTTATGTAAAACCACTTTGAAGTAATACAATTCTACCACTTTCACTGGGTTTCTGGACTGTGTGAGCTTGGTAGCTTTAAAAAATCTGACCAGGCTGTATGTGCATTGAGTATGAAATCTGCCAGTATGAAGACTTCTTGCTTACCAGTCTGGCTTGTAGAAGCTCAGCACATGTTACCCTGTGTCACAAGTCCTATTGAAACCAGTGACAGACCACTTACTCCAAGTTCAAGGAAGTTAAACAGAAATGCCAGATCTGTGAGATCAGTTAGATTTTTGTATTGTCTTAGTGTTTTCATAGAGAATTATTTAAATGCCCTGGTTACTCCACAGGGGTGTCGTATGTGCAGATACTTTTATCTCCTGTGTGGGAAGATGAAGGAGGATAAAGATAATTTGACAGATGGCAATGATTCTGTAATGTCAGAAAAATTCTATTTTGAGCATTGTTATTTTCAGTTCCAATGAAGGAGCATATATTAGTGGAAGAAATAGACCTGGTAATTTAGGCCAAAGATTGCTGTTACTGAAAAGACTTTTTAAATTTTTTGTTAACTTGTGCGTTTGTCAGCAGTGATGACTAAATTTCTTTCCTCCAGTCAGTTTTTCTGTTAATAGACTTTAAGTAACATGAAACTAACCACTTGGTATGGAATGGGAACTTGAAGACTATAAACTAAGACACAGAGAATTTTGCAGTGCACATGAAGGCAGCTAAGGCAGAAACTGGAAAAAGGTAAAACCAAAGTGAAAAATGGACTGAATGAATACATAACAATCAGTTAAAGCTGTTTCTTTTTTTGTGTGTTTAATCTGATTCAGGGTGCAGACAGATTAGCCAGAGACATACAGCTCCAGTGATCTCTAATTGTTGTGCAATTGCTCAAAACCCCCTGATTTGCAGTCATGAAATCCTAGTGGAAAGGGTCACATAAGATTTCTCTGAGCAAGAAATCACTCTTGATGTATTCCTGAGGGGGCGTCAGCAGTAGGATAAAGAAGCAGCAGCATGATTGCCTCTATCAATTTACCAGCTGAAAGACCAGAAGTTCACACATTCTGTCAGTAAACCATAACTGCAAAATGTCTGTTACCCAGTTCTTTCTCTCAAGATCTACTGATTTGCAGTTCTGATGAGGAGGGTACGTTTTCAGAAAGATAGGGGGTGGCAGAGCAGTCAAACATGCATAGCAATAAAGATACATTTGAATTCCATTGAATCTTTGAGAGGTAGTACTGGCAGAACCTTGTTAATAACATAACGCTACCAAGGAAGTTATTTTGTCAGAGGATTCACACTTTTCCTATCCATATAGAATCAAGTCATGATACTTGTAAACTCTTGCCAACAAAAATAGTGTTAAGCATATGCACATTCTTTAATTCCCAGGAGTGAGAACATACCAGGCTTTAAAATGCAACAGGAGAGATGTCATAGTTCTCTCCTGCTTTTAATACTGTAACACACATTTTAATTGGTCTTTGAACTGTTTAATACTTGATGCAATTAATTCCAGATTTACTTGTTAATTAGTCATTGTTTCATAGCATTTGTGAAGTTATCTTGGAATCTGAATATATTATACCATTTTTATGTCAAATGAGTGGTGAATCCTGAAGAAGCTACAAATGTATTTTTCATCTACAGCAGTGACTAGGTTATTAAGTTAAGTTAGTATTTCAGGTACAGTTTTAGAAAGCAGTCTTTCTAAAAATGATAGGTGTTTGTTTTTAGAATAACTGGAAACTTTAAATTATTCAAACCATTGCAATTCAGAAATATCTGTTGGAAAATATCACCATACATCCATCCACTTACAGATTGCAATTTTTGCAGTCTTTTTGAAGAATGTTGTCTGTGCTGCTGATTTATATGAATGCATTCTTCTCAGCCTTTGCTGTCTCTTTTTATCCTTTGTGAATTTTTTGTATGGGGTAATTTCAAGGATTGCTTATATGGGGGCTGAACATATGTAAATCTTAGTGGTTTTTGTAATGATTGTCTTTGAAAAAGACAGGAAACAGGAAAAAAAAAAACCGATGGGACTTTATACTGTGGCGCAACTTTTGTTTCTTACTCGATAGGCTACTGAGGACAAAGTTCAGCCAGTCTTGATTTAGCTCTGCCAAGGTGGAGAAAGGTCTTCCTGGTGCCCTGGCAGTGTGAAAATAGAGAAGACAGGTTTGCATGGCAGAGTGCTCGGTGGTAAAATTTCAGTGCTTCATTAGGGTACAGTGGAAGTACTTATGTTAGGTATGCACCATGGAAGTGTGCTAATGGAGGCTTTCCAGCTCTACTGCATTTTGAATTCTCTTAAGTATCTGTTACTTCTCCTCTTCACAAGAATTATATGAGTACTTGTATCAGCTTTTTAGTTTTGGTTTTCCATATGCATGAACATTCTGTAGCTTGAGAAGGGCTAAACCTGCATTTTATAGAGCATTCTGGAAGGCAATTTTGGTGACAAAGCAGAAGTATTGTCATTCTCTTTGAAAGTGGCATTGTATTTTTAATGGGAAATGAAAGGAGAAGTGTATGTAGTCTGTTAACAAACTATTTTTAGATGTCCTCACGATAAAGTTCTCGTAGCTAGAACACGGATACCCTTTTCACAGAATCAGTGTATTATTATTGTTACTTACTTGTTTTACTCTTATTTTATCCTATATATCATGTTATAAACATTTCACGCTTCATAAAGCAGTAAACATTGTGCAGTTGTTTTTGTTTTGTTTTAAAAAAAAGTATTTGGGACACAAAAGTAATGCTTGGATACTTGCAGACGTTGAAATAAGACAGAACAGAAAGAGCATACCATGAGAAAGGAGCACCATTTCCATTCCAGGGTCTAAACACAGTGTATTTCCCAATTACTTCTCTGCTAGTGCACTGAGAGCTCCACCTCCTGTTCAAAATAACCCTCAGTTATGGGAATGTATAAATAGGAAATCTGAGAAGGTGCTTTTGGATGTTGAAGCTGCCACCAGTGTAGCTAGTGTAAGTCATTCATAAGAAATGACACACTTCCACTGCATCTTCCATTTAGCATATTATTTATTTGTATACCACAGTATTTGTGGGCCCCTATTAAGACCAGGGCCTCTAGGTGACAGCTACTGAATTGTGTGTGTGGTACACAGAGTAAAAAATCACTCTTGAAATGGGTTGCCTATACTTGGTAAGAGTTGGTTGCCTAATGAAAAGTGATGTCTATCTAAAATGGTCTTATTATTGATTGACTACTTAATTCTTTGATATAGTGAAAATGATATAAAACTTCTGTTTTCTCCCACTAGTTAACCTTGAAAACTGTGAGATAAGAATTACTGGTCTTCATTTTTTTTTTTTTTTTTATTTACTTGTCTCTCCTGTAATTGATTCATTCTTAAAAAACGGATTCTCTTTGTATACCAAGGCAAAAGGTATTCATGTGCTGCAAGATCTCCAAATTGAAAAATAATGAAATCTAAAGCATTCCTCCTATTGTCTTTTACATAAGGATAAAAAAAGAATCTTGATTATGTGGTGAAACAATCAATTGTTCAGCAGCAACTTTCTATTGATTACAATGAGCTGCTTTTATGAAAAGTGACTATATTTACTTCAGCTAACAGCCTTTATTTCTGGCCTTGCACAGGAGACTTATTTCTTTGCATATAGATACCCTTCTATACTATTTACTTAGTAATCAGGTTCTTCTCAGGAATAGGAGTCCCTGGTCATGCATCTTCCTGGTAGTCAAGCTGTCACAGTAATTACAATCTAACCTTCTTGTTCTTCTGAGATGTGGAAACGTAAGGAACATGTCTTCAGTATAATCATAAATTAATGGACTAATAGATTTATAGTAATGTCAGGGAGTGTTTTAAAAATACTTGGTTTGCTTGAAAGATGCGAAGAAATGGATATTCAGGAAAAAGAAGCAAACCAAGTTTGGAGTTGATTGTTATGCCATTATAGAATCAGAAAATGTATTAGCCCATTACTTTTCTGATTTCTTCCAAATTCTAAGAAAAATCATGTCCCATGATGACATATACTACATGAAACTCCAAACACTGCATGCTTAAAAGCAAATTAGAGAAGATTTGAAAGCTACATTTTAATGAAAGATCTGTTCTCCCTCTAAAAGCCAAAGACCTAACTTCTTTTTTTTTACGTTGTAGTAAGGCAGCATAAAAAGTTACTAAATACTAAAAACATCTATTTTTGGTATTGAATAGAAAATTTCAGAGTCATTTCCTTTTGCTGAGTGCTCAGAATGTGCATGTGTGATTGGCAGGAGTACAGTCTTTGAACTACTTCCTCTGGATGTTTTAGAAATTCCCGTTTGACACAGAGATTACAAAGATCAGGTAGATTCTGAAATATTGCGGAGTATGTTTTTTTTGTTTAATTTCCTTTCCATATTTCTCTTCTATAGTTTTGGTTTTACTTTCCTTTGGAAGAAATGTTACAGCATCAGATTGCCAGGTTCTGCCATAAATTCTTAATGCCAGATGGGAAGAGGAAAGGAGTATTTTTAGATGTGTTTTAAAAGAACTTGGTAAAAACTTGTTAGGAGTATTACTGAGGATAGTAATTGTCTCCTCTCAAATAAGACAATCCTTATGTTAGCTTGAATTAAAGTATGAGAATATACTCGAAGTTCAGCACTTGCAGCTAAGCAGTCCTTTAACATTTTTACATTTTGTTGCCTACCTGCTACTGTGTATTTATCTGGGAAATAAAAGGAAAATATATCACTGGGAATAAGAAATAGTTTTAAGGTACTTGGTGGTATAATTCGTTCTCTATGTGCATTTAGTCTTCATATTCAAATTTTCCCTTTACTACTAGATGATTTGTATTGAATTGCAGCTTCAGAAAACCTCTAAACATAGGTTTAAGGTTGAAAAAAACTGGTACCATCTCCTTTGTAATATGGAACTTAAAAGCTTGATTCCTCTCCTCTCCTCTCCTCTCCTCTCCTCTCCCCTCCCCCTCCCCCCCCCCTTCCCCCCCTCCCCCCCCCCCTCCGCTCCCCTCGCCCTCCCCTCTCCTCCCGCCCTCAGCC
>JAAGNO010002425.1:0-11450 GCA_033439905.1 Ceryle rudis
AGGAAAGGAAAGGAAAGGAAAGGAAAGGAAAGGAAAGGAAAGGAAAGGAAAGGAAAGGAAAGGAGAAAGGAAAAAGGAAAGGGAGAAAGAGCAGCGAAAACAAACAGGGCTGGGGAAGCACCAGAGGCTTTGAAGGCTCTATAAGGAGAGTGATGGCATCAGGCCCCTTCCCAGAAGGGGCAACGGAGGCACAGCAAGGAACTGCCTGGCCTGAAGCCCCCATCACATCCCCCCATGGGCATGGATGCGTGGGAATGAACACGGATGGTTTGGAATGGACATGTATGATTGGGAATGGACACAGATCCTTGGGAATGGACGGTGTGTAAAATTCACAGCCCACTCTCAGTTCAGTCTCAATCTCACAGATGTCCATCTGGAAACCCAGAGGGCAAACCCCAAAAGCGGGGAGTCCTGGGCAGCTCGACCACAGGGGGCTGAGCCGCCCCATCCCTTGTGTTTTGGGGAAGCGGCAGGGTTGGGGTGTACTCCTTGGTACTTCAGCACTTCTGCCAGCGAACCCGAAAGCTTTCAGGGAGTCAGCATGCCCATTTCACAGCCTCTCCCTGAAGAGCTGGGGAACAGAAGGGTTCCAACAGCCGTTGCTGATGCCTCTGAATAAAATACACCATCCTGAACATGAGCAAAACCTACATGAGTAAACTCAGCCAGCAAGGGAAGGATTAGACACGCCCGAATAGGTGGTTGTGGTATTTTTAAAATCTCTAATGACATGGTTTCCTTACTCAGGATTTGAACGTGCTCACTCCTACCCTGCTGATGGGGTCGGCCCCTCCGCCTTTAAGCTCAGCTCATCTGCATGGAGGTTGCATCTTGGTGGAGCGGTGCCCTTCAGCATCACCCGCTTTCAGAGGGGATTTGAAATAATTGTGATGGTTCTTTACAGTGTTTACAAAGCAAACAGCAGAACACTAAGAAAATGTCAGGGTCCAAAAGCATAGTTACGTAGGTGGGCTCTTCTGGGGCGGGCTGCAGCAGAAATAGTGAATATTGGCTGCAATCCTGCCTGCTCAGGTCTTCTAATGACCAGCATCCACCTGTCTGCCCTTTCCCCCCTTCCCAAGGTGCAAGCAACACATCCCGACTGCTCCATCATCCTCTATTTCCAAGAGCAAGAAGCTGAATGTCTGGAGATCATCAGGAGTGAAAGGCAAACATCAGCCCCCCCGGGACATCCTGGGCAGCAAGGTGAGTGCCAGCCACCCACTGCGCATGGGGCTCTTCTCCCTCGGGAGGAGGATTTGCTAACAGGGCCTTTGGAGGATGCCCCATGGCAGGCGGGCTGCAGAGCACGCACAGATGCAGCAAAGTGGATTTTTTCAGGAAAACAGAGGCAAAGTCTACGGAGCATCCCTGGAGACCCCAAAGAATACTGCTGCAGGGAGAGAGCGGGGGATGAAAGGGGCATGGGGAGGCTGACGGCTGCCAACAGCCACAGGGGCTAAGTCCCCCCAGATTTACAGCATATGGCAATCACAGCGTGGTCCACGCCTCAAGCAGAGCCTCCTGTCCCGCTCCAGTCCTCCCTGCACTGATGCTCCAAGGCCAGGCAGGGCTGCGGGCACAGGTTCTGCAGAGCCTTGGCCATTGTCACAAGTGTGTCAGGGCACTCGTCACCTTCATGCCTTCTTGCCTTCTGAATTCAGTTAGTTTTAATGCCAAGCATGTTTTGAGTGACTTAATTTTCACAGATCTGGGACTTTTAAACCAATTAACTGATAGAAATATAGTTTTGAAGTGCTGCTTTTGTACTTTTTTTTTTTTTTAAATTGCATTTCAATTTCCATCCAAAAGCAGCTCAGTTTGAATCCCGGGTAAAAAAAAATATCACCTAGTGAATAAGAAATGTGTCATTCATTGGGTTTCATCTAATACAAATGCAGAACTGAAGCAGCTCAATAAATGCATGTTAAGGTGCGTAATTGCTTAAGTAACTGTGCTGAGATATAACGTCTCCTCCAGCTTAGCAGAGAAAAGCCCAGTTGACTGGGAAAAGTCCATTTTGCAGCCCAGATCATGCCAGCTGTTGTGGGGGAATCTCACCGGAGGGAAATAACCACGAAGCATGAATGCATAATTAAAATCAGTATTTAATCCCTGTTTTCCTGCTTGACTGCTGCCGCCTCTGCCCACCTGAACTGCCTTTATCCCTTCCCCCTTGCACCAGCCCAGGGTGGGGGCGATCCTGCAGAGATCCTGGCATGAAGTGATGATAGGGGGAAGGTTCAGGTGCCCTGTCCATGGTGGCAATATAGTGTGAAGGAACAGGATAGGGAATTCAGGCTTCAGCATCCCACTGGGGAGCCCACCGTGGGGCCCTACAACTGGTTAGAGATGGTCTCTGCAGTGCTCTGGCTTCAAACTTCAGAGCTTCCAGCACAAGATTCTCCAGCGCTTGCAGCATTTACTGCTCTGAAATAGCTGGGAAGGAATAACCTACTGGTGAGGCACAACTGGTGTCTTTTGGAGGTCTCCAGATTCCAGTTAGAGCAGCAAGAAATAAGGAGGCAGCCCTGGCAGGTCTGTGTATAATTAATCAATAAAAATGCTGAGCAGGAGCTTCCCATCAAACGGCATTTTGAGGGGGGAAAAAAAAATGCTCTTTTTGTCACATCATGGAGAAAGTAATGAGGATAATGTTGATCTAAGCAATGTTTCAGCCCTCCACTGGGAAAACTGGAATAAAGCAGGTTGCTTTGGGTCAATCCAAATCAAACATCTCAGGCTGCTGGGAGCCTGGGGGCAGGGGACAGTGTGAGGATAGGGTAGCCCCTAGGCACCAACAATGTGGGGACACTGAAGGCTCCTGCCTTCAAGGTGGGCAAGGAGACAAGTTTCCAGTTCCTTTGCTGATGTTTTTTTTCCTGTCCCTGCAGAAGCTGCCTCCATCACCTCTTCTCCCTGGAAGGGTTTCCTCATTTTGCACAACTCTAAGAAAGGGTTGGTTTTTTTTAGGTGCTGCAGGAGCCTGAGAGAGGGAAACAGAGTGGGAAGGGGGACTTAACTCTTTCTCCCCATCAGAAAGGAGGGATGACTTTATTGCCCTGCAGAGCTGCATGAAACCCAGCTCCATCCCTGTGCCACAGGCTGCTCCTTTGGCTCCCAATCGAGTGGTCCCACAGCCCTTATTGTGCTGGAAGACATGGTTCATACAACAAGAGATGCATTTCTGGACAGCAGGCTGCCTCTGCTGTACAGAGCAGATATTCTGCTCCAGATATTCTCCTCAGACCCCAAGAACTGAAGCAATAGCTCTCAGTGATGATCCCAATAGATGAACTGGGTTCAGTATCCTCCAGAGCCAAAATTCAGATGTGCCTCAGCGTTGCAATGACAGCCCCACAAATCCCTCCAGACCCGGCCAGATACCTACAGACCATTTTGCTGAAACGAGAGAAAACTAATTAGACTTGTCTGAGGGCACATTCCCTGGCTGGGAATAGATGTAGCTCCAGGTTAATAATGTATGTCCACAAGGTTAATAATGTAGAAGAGCAAGGAGGAGAGCTGTCCTGGATGTGCCATGTCTACGTCTCAACCCAATGTACTGCAGCCCTAATTCTTCAAGGCCCCACATTTGCTCAGCCGTGCTCGTTTCCAAGGCAATTGGAGAATCATTTAAAGATGAACTTAGTGATAAAGAAAGAAGCACAGAGTTTTTAAGATAGCTGCTCTCCAGCAAGTCTTGCAGTGCTCTCTCCTGTCCTCCTTTGGGCTGGAGAGATGTCCCTTGCTGGGCCACCATGGCTGCTGGGTGCACAAATCCAGCATAAACTTGCATTATTTTAGATGCCACCAGGAAAGTCTGAGCCTTTCCCCCACACTTTTTCCCCAGGGTCTCCCCACAGGAGCACTGGGTCTGAGGTAGCCTCAGGAAATACCAGATCCCATCTCGCCACAGGGCTAAAAGGAGATCTCAGCGCTGGGGGAGGTCGTTCCCAGAACTGGAGCCAGGATGCTCCTAATTCCTGAGGGGGTACGGCATGGCCCCATAGATCGGGTGACGGCCACTCTCCGCTCTCCCATTACAGCCATCCAGCCATGGGCTGCGCTGGGGACCAGGGGGCTCTGTGTGTGTGTGTCCCCAGCACGTCCCTTCCCTTCCCAGTGGCACTAAATCATCCTCTCCCTCCCTCCCTCCCTCCCTCCCTCCCTCCCTAGACTGTCTGACCGAGTGGGATGGAGTGAGCTGCTGGTTGGCCGTGCCCGTCGGCCAGTCCCGAGCCATCGCCTGCCCTGACATTCTCCATGTCTTCAAGAAGTCCAAAGGTACAGTGCTCTGAATCCCGCCCCTGCTACCAAACTGCACCCACCCCTGCCTGCCTGGGATCCTGGGCCACCCCAGCCCACCTACCCCAGCCCTCCCCCTCTGCTCCCACAGCTCCTGCCCCATCCAAAAGCTTGACATATATTGCAATCCAAGCAGGGGACAGGCAAAAGCAGAGATGCAGGATGCTGACACTCCAGGAAAGTCCCTAAACACCCTTTCATCACCCAGTGCCAAGCACCCCTTCTGGGTAGAGCACTTGGGGACTTCATCCTCCAACGGGGTGACACCAAGACAGACCCTGAGCTGCTCAGTGCCCTCCCTTCCCCATCCACACACCAGACCAACACTCCTGACCTGCTTGGTGCCACTCCAAGCCACGCAGATGAAAAACACAGCATAAGATTATGATTATTTCAAGGCCGTGTGCTCTCTCAGGGCAAGTGCTGGGCCGCTGCCTCCATCCATCTTGGAGGAGTGTGAAGGAGAGCACATGACCAGCCTCCCCAACATCCAAGTGCTTCCTCACTGGGTGTAATTGAAGAGGTGATGAAGGGTTGCTAAATTCTTGCTTTTGGGCAGAAACAGCTCAGGAGAAGCTTGATGAAGCCCTTGGATGAAAAAGCCCCTTTTTAGCTTTAATTCCCTCTGACTGTGGGGATTCAGGCTTGCTTGCACATCCTGCCCTAAGATGTCCTGGCACCTCCAGGCACAGCACCAGAGGACAGAAGTGTGATCCAGATGGGGTGGGATGGGGCAGCCAGACCATTCAGGTACCAAGCTGCTGTTGCTGGGATTTATGCACCATCCCAGAGAGCTGGGTGCCATCCCCAGGCTGGATGTTCTAGGGGTGCTGATGCAGAGGCGATGCCCGTGGCTCTCGTGAGGTCCCTTCTCATTGTTGCAGCACTGATCCGGAGGAACTGCACCGAGTCAGGATGGAGCTTCCCCAGCCCTCCCTACTACAGCGCCTGCGAGCTGGAGGACATTGGCAGCAGTAACAACACTGAGGCCAAGGCAAGTGGGTCCCCCGGGTGGCATGGGACACCCTCCCTGGCATCATCCTACCCCATGCTGACTCATTCCACCGGGCAATGAAACTTGAAGATGCTCTTGGGGATGTCTCATTGGCCTTGTCCTTGTTGCTGGGCTGCCTGGAGGGATCTGAGCTTGGCCGGGCAAAAGCCCAGCCTGTCACTGCCCTGCCCATAGCTAACCAGCACTCCCAGTCCATGCTTCCTCACTCTACTTGTGCTTTCCCTTCCAGAAAGGCTATTTTGTCACCATGAAGGTGCTTTACACCTGCGGCTACTCCACATCCCTGGCAGCCCTATTCTTGGCCATCGGCATCTTCTCCTGCTTCAGGTAGGGCTTTTCCCTGGCTGCTCCATGGTCTGCAGCTGGAGGAAAGCAGAGTAAGTTATGAGCAGGGCAAATCCACTCCCAGAGTGGCCAGACTCCATCCCTGCCAAAACTGAGGGGCTGGAGCATGGCCAGAGAAGGGCAACAGAGCTGGGGAAGGGGCTGGAGCAGAAGTGTGGTGAGGAGCAGCTGAGGGCCCTGGGCTTGTGGAGCCTGGAGAGAAGGAGGCTCAGGGGAGACCTTCTGGCTCTGACAGCTCCTGAAAGGAGGTTGGAGCCAGGGGAGGTTGGGCTCTGCTCCCAAGGCACAAGGGACAGGACAAGAGGAACCAGCATCAAGCTGCCCCAGGGGAGGTTTATGTTGGAGCTAAGGAACAATTTCTTCCCCTTGAGGGGTGTCCAGGCTTGTCCCAGGCTGCCCAGGGCAGTGGTGGAGTCCCCATGATCCCTGGAGAGGTTTTAAAGCTGTGGAGCTGTGGTGCTGAGGGCCAGGGCTCAGTGGTCCCCTGGCAGTGCTGGGTTAATGGTTGGACTCCATGATGTTAAAGAACTTTTCCAACCTGAATGATTCTATGACTCTATGATTGTCCTTTCCTGCTGACACACAGACTTTAGCCCCCAGGTTGCCCTTTCTACCTCTGTTTTTGCAGACCTCACTGTGCTGCAGGAGGATGCTGATACTCTCTGGAGGTGGCTGGAGGATGTTCCCCAGTAAACCTCAACCTTGGGCAGCAGCCTCAAGCACAGCACAGCCCTGTCCTTAATGATTTTAGAGCAAGAAAACCTCCTCCAGAGCTTCTTGCTTGACCATCACCAACACACAGTACCCTGGGCTGGGATCCACCCAGGAAGCAGCTTGTGAAGGAGAAGTTGCTTTGCCCATCTGCTGTCTCTGCTCCTCCCTGGGCACAGCATGAATCTTCCTCCTGTAGGAAGCTGCACTGCACCAGGAACTCCATCCATATCCACTTCTTCACCTCCTTCATCCTGCGTGGGGCTGCCGTGTTCATTAAGGACGCTGTCCTCTTCTCAGATGAGTCCATCGACCACTGCACGATGTCGACGGTAAGGTGCTGAGCCCCAGCATGGTGCAGGAGCAGGAACCATGTGCTGATCTGCTGAGGTCTGGCTGCATCTGCAGTGGATTTAGCACTGAAAAGAGGAGTGAGAGAGAGGTTGTGAACCTGGGGAGGAAAAGCTGGCTTGGGTGGACTTCAGCAGGTCCACGACAACATTTCTGAATGGGCCCTGTCTGCAGAGAACATGTTCTGCCCTCAGAGCTCCCCCTGGTCTCACCAAGAGTCACCCAGCAGGGCTTGAGCTCTGCACAACCCCAGCAGCATCACGTGCAAGCCCACGGACTTTGCACTGCTGCAGATTTGGGTTTGTCAACAGAAACAGCAACCCCCGAGTGCAGCCCAGATGGTGGGCACCTCAGACCTACAATAAGAACCTATGGTCCTCTGCCTGTGCTGCCATGGGTGACGTGCAGGACTGGGGCAGCATCCCTGGGGCTGCACTGAAAGACCATCACAGGTCTCCTTGAGTCAGTGAACAGAGAGGTGGACCATCCCCTGTGCTTCAAGGACAGCATCTGATGCCAGCCAGTTCTGTGAGCCCTTCTTCCTCATCATCCTCCCAGGTGAACTGCAAAGCAGCCATTGCCTTCTTCCAGTACTCGGTCCTGGCCAACTTCTACTGGTTGCTGGTGGAGGGCATGTACCTGCAGACCCTGCTGCTGCTCACTTTCACCTCCGACAAGAGGTACATCTGGTGGTACATCCTCATCGGCTGGGGTGAGTGCAGGACCCACTGGCACATCAACCCCCCCCAGTGAGGTCCCATTTATGTACACAGGGTGTAAGCACCACTTTTGGGGGTTGCCTGCTCTGAGATGGACCTTGCCAGAGGCGTATAGGCACGGTGCTCCCCATGGCTGTTCTCAGCGTGGGCCCCTGCCCCAGCATCTCTCTGTGTGGCCTTGTGCTCAGTGGGGCACCCACCAGCTCCTGCCAACCCCTGGAGCTGATTTGGCAGCATGGCCTGATCCTCCCCCTCACAGTGTGTGCAAAAACCAACACACTTGCTGACACTGACCAAAGATCCTTCTTGGCATCTGCTTCCAGTCCTGAATGTGGTCAGGATGGGACAGAGATAGGTCCTATCTGGGGCTGGAGACACTCACCCCAGGTGCCCAGGTTAGATGTAAGAGCACACAGCAGGGCAGGGGGGTGACCAGGAGGTGACACAGACACAGGCACATCACCCTCAGTGGGTACCTTTTACAACCCGGAGAAGGCTGCCACCATCTTGCCATCTCCAGAGCCCTAGACCTGACCCAGGCACATCTTTTTGGGGACAAGGGATGGAGGGGAGGTTTGGAAGGTCCCCAGAGACCCAGGGTGACACCACATCCCTGCCTGGGTCCTGTCCTTGCAGGCGTCCCCATGCTTACAGTCTGCGTGTGGGTGGTCACCAGGCTGCAGTACGACAACCATGGGTAAGAGCACCCACCCCTCATCTTTCTTCAGGCCACCTCGGCCACTTGTGCCCCATGCATGTCCCAAGGGACACAGGTCTTGCATGGGAGGCTTAGGAGTGGAGAAGCGGGGCAGGTCTTCATTTTAATGCTATTTCTATTTTCTAGTGGGGCCTGAAGAGTCTTGCTGGGGCAGGGCCCTGTTGCAAGAGGGGCTGTGCAAATGGGGCGGGGCAAAACCTGAGCTAAGAGGGTGCAAATGGGTGGAAGAGACATTTCTCCTCTCCCATAGGTGCTGGGATGACTACACCAGCCTCTACTGGTGGGTGATCAAGGCTCCCATCCTCCTGGCCGTATTTGTGAGTATGTCCCCAGAGCATCCCAGACCCAGACCAGAGGGTCCCTCATGGACAGGGGGACCCAACCCAGGGGTCTGTGCAGAGCCTGAGACATGACTTTCCATGGCAGGTGAACTTCCTCATCTTCCTCAATGTCACCAGGATGTTAGCGCAGAAGATCTGGTCCCCAGACATCAGCAAAAACTACAAGCAGCAGTACATGTAAGCCAGCGCTCAGGCAAGGGGGAGCTCCCCTCACCCCAGTTTCTGGGGGGACCCAGGGCAGCAGAAACCCTCCCCTGGAGGAGGTCCATCCTTGGAGCCTCCAAGACCTGCTTTTCATGGAAAACCTCTTTTGGGTTAAGACCAAGCTCTCGAGAAGGGCTTGTCTTGCAGGGCAGCAGGGCCATCCCCTGCACCCAGGTCCCCGCTCATGCCCCCACTCTCTGCAGGAGGCTGACAAAGTCCACGCTGCTCCTCATCCCTCTCTTTGGGGTGCACTACGTGGTGTTCGCACTCTTCCCCGAGCACATCGGTGTGGATGCCCGGTTGTACTTCGAGCTGGTCCTCGGCTCCTACCAGGTACAGGCTGGGGGAGATGGGTAGGCAAAATCCCCATGTAACCCCCCATCACATCCCACGGTCACACGAGGACACCCTGGTATGGTGCTGCTGGGGCTTTGCACTCTTTTGGGGAGGACTGTGACCCAGGCACCCCTCAAACAGCAGGGACAAAGCACAGGGGTTGTGGTCCAGTGGTCAACCTGCACTGATCCCATCCCCCTACTGCCCGTGGGGTGGGGTAAGAGGTGTGGGCAGATGCTAAATGCAGGCAGCACATGAGCATAGAGGGGTCCAGCTCCTTTCCTTGAGTGAAACTCACTCTTTCTGTTCTTTTCAGGGGTTCCTCGTGGCTCTGCTGTACTGCTTCCTGAACGGGGAGGTGAGTGTCCCCCCAGCACCCACCCCCTGGGCACCATGTCCACACATGTGGGCACACAGACCCCCCCCCCCAACGGGTGCACCCCAATGAGCATCACATCCACATGACCATTCAAGTGGGCACATGTGGGCACACAGACACGCACAGGGGTACCCACCCTCCTGCACCCCCAAATCCCTTGCTGAGCTCAGGGTGCAGCTCCTGCAGCAGGTGCTGGCGGGTGCCCCTTGGGTGCCAGCACCAGTGCATGGTGTTGGTTCAGGTGCAGGCTGAGATCAAGAGGAACTGGGGCAAGTGGCAGTCGTCCATGGAGAGCAACGTCTTCAACCTGGTGACCCAAGACTTCACAGCGTGACAAGGACAGCATCCGGGGAGAAACACTTCCCGGAGGACAGTGGTGGTGGTGGCGGTGCAGCTCCATGGCTACAGTTCTAGAAACACAATAAAAAAGGATTTTGGAAGTTCTGGGTCTGGCAACCTCAGAGGGTGGTGTGAACGGCCATTGGGAAAGGCTCTGCCTGCTTGGGTGCTGGCAGCTCTCATGGATCCATGATGGTGTCCCACCTGCCCAGAGCTCCCTTCATGATTTGGCCAGTGTTTTAGGCAAAGGGAAGGGAGCTTCTCCACCTCTTCTGCCCCAGGGATGGGTAGGAAACACAAATATAATTTCACAAAGGACATCTGGCATTTTTTGTTTGGCACTGGAAAGAAAACTGAAGTGGCCCCAGTGCTGAGGGTTCATCTTTGGTATACGAAACTGTGTCACTTATGGGAAGATGCCTAAAAACAGCCCCCAGGAGCCATTTAGGGAGTGACAGAAGCAAATAGAAAGAAAAGTCAAAACTGACAGCTCTCTACATGAGCATCCCCAACGGTCTCTTCACTCAAATCCTCCCCTGCTTTCCAAAATATTTCCCTTTCTCCTGCGCCTGTTGCTTCAGCTGCGTTCAGTGCCAGGGGAAGATGATCCATTTTTCCCATGACAGCCTCTGCCAGGGGCTTTGCACTGGAGGAACTAGATGGTTTATGAGCAGTGGGACTCACCTGTCTTCACTGGGGACTTGTTTGCCTGGGACTAGTGAGGGGTTTGCCAATAAAATCCAGCATTCAGAGGCTTGGTTTGCTCTACAAACCCAGACAGCTCAGTGCCAGGTGGGCAGCCTGCCAGTATCTGCAATGCCTAGAAATATTCCCTGGGAGAGAAAGAGTTGCTTTGGGCACAGCCATGGAGAGCAGATGGAGGAGGAAAGTGAGGAAGAGCACAGTCTGCCCCAGAGGTGCTGGGGTGCTGTGTCCCCTCCAGACTGGAACTGCCACCACCACTCCACAGCCTGGCCTTGTTCACCCCCACAAGCATCCTTCACCCATCCGGGGCTGAGCTCCTGCTTTGGCAAACACTGCCTCCGAGAGCAAGAGAGGCCTTGAATGCCCTTCCCCACACCTCCTTGTCTTTCCCAGCCACACCATGTTCCCAAGACACAAGCCACCCGATCTGAGCAAAGCTTCTCACACTTCCTGGGTTGTAATTTCTCCATGTAGCCACATGTCCTTCCTTAAATACAACCCACTTGTTGGCACCTTTCCAGTCTGCGGCATCTCCAGAGATCCCATCTGATCTCACAAAGAGGCGCTGAGAGGGAATCAGAGACCTGGACTTGATTCGAGGTGAGATGGAAAATGTTCCATTAAACAACTTCCCGGGCCAGCAGCATCCTGTGTAACTGGCCAGGAAACCTCCAGAGGAGCACAGCAGCTGTCAAATAAATGCCTCCCTGTAGCCAAGAAGAGACCACAGGTGAATAAGCATCTCTTTGCATCATTAGCGAGGAAGATGCTGTTTCAGAAGGGATGTGTGACAGAGAGCAGCAAATTGCACCAGGGCTGGGGATGTTCAGTGGGAATCTCACAGTTATCACAGAATCCCAGACTGGTTTGGGGGGGAAAGGACCTTTCAAGGCCACTGAGTCCAACCCCCTGCAGGGAGCAGGGCCATCTGCAACCAGAGCAGGGTGCTCAGAGCCCCGGCCAAGCTCCCCTGCAA
>JAAGNO010002427.1:0-12321 GCA_033439905.1 Ceryle rudis
ACCGGATGATGCCCCCGCGGGGGGCGGCGGGTTCTTGCCGCCGGCGGCGCCTGGCGCCCCTCAACGAGGACAACGGGCGGTTCCTGCTGCTGGCCGCCCTCATCGCGGCGTACCTGAGCGCCGGTGCTACCGCCTTCTCGGCCCCCGAGAGCCCGTCGGAGGCGGCGGCGCAGCTCCGCTGGAACCGGACCCTCCACAACTTCAGCCGCATCTTCAACATCAGCCTGCCGGAGCTGCGCGCCTTCCTGCGAAACTACGAGGCGGCCATGGCCGCGGGCATCCGCGTCGACGCCCTGCGGCCCCGCTGGGACTTTCCCGGCGCCTTCTACTTCGTGGGCACCGTCGTCTCCACCATAGGTGAGCAGCTCCCCGACGGCCCCGTAGCGGAGGCAACCGCCCGGGGGATGCTGCGGCCGCGGCTCCGGGGCCGTCGTTATAGCGACCAAAGTTTGGGGCGAGGCGCCGCCGCGTTGCTATGGCAGCTGGGGCCCTTACAGCCGCAGCAGGGGAGTCCGGGTCCCTGTACCCCCCTCACCCCCACGCCGGGGGGTCGCAGACCCCCCGCTCCCCGTCCAACCGCGCTTGTCCCGGTGCACGGAGCCGGAGATCGGTGCTGAGCTCCGCGCCGCAGCGCTCCGACTCCCTCTGGGGCCGCCTTACCGCTGACCGTCGCAGCATTCGGTGCGCCGGGCCGGCCGCGGCGGGGAGCCCCGTCCTTCCCCAGCAAACTTTTGCTTGTGCGGTTCCATGGAACCTTGTGCGGTTCCATGGTTGGCCTTCAGCCGACCCGAAGGCGCGAGCGGGGCTGATCGCCCTCCGAGCAGCCCTGCCCGTCCCCCTGCCTGCAGCGGGATGCGCCCGACGCCCGAACGGCGCGTTACCGGGAGAAGCGGCACGGGGCCGGATAAGCAGCGGGTTACCGAAGATGCTGAGCGATAGCCAGACAGGCTTTCAGCCTGTTTCTGACCTCTGAACTCGATACTGGTTTTAACTGCCAAAGTTAAGATGCGTATGGGACTAAAGACTGAAGAAGCTACTCGAAGCCATATGTCTTCCAGTTTTACCGTAATATATATTCTCAGTTTACCGCTGGGTACAGCTGCCTGCAGTTATCCGTACCTGATAGGTGTTTAGGAAGAACAACACTTTAAGAGGAATTGGTGAGTTTTGGGGGGAGGATTTTTTTTTTTATGACCATTTTTTACTCTATAAATTTTTCTACTGGAAAAGCACTGTCTTGTGGGAGATTTACTTGAAGTAAAGCTGTGGCTGTCTGCTGCTCTCGAAGTATTGCTTGAGAAATCCTCTCCCTGCGAACACACGGTCTTAACAATTTTCTCTCTACCAATTTTTAAGGTTTTGCAGCAAGCCAGTTGTCTCGGGGCTTCCCAGTATAAATGTCATGCTTTCTCTTTATTAGAGAGGAAGAAACGTGCAGCTCGTTATTGCACTTACATTCATTAGGTTCGGAAAATGTTTTATCAATAGTGACTCATCTGTGTAATAGAGTCGTGATGGTGACTTCAGCAATGTTGTCAAGTATTGTTACTTTTTGCATTGAATATTTAGGTTAACTTTTCAAGTACGTTCAATAGTCCAGTCGTTAAAGCACCATTTGAATTAAGCATTAGGCATTCTTCATCACATGAACATATATTTTTAAGTGGTTATTATGACTGACCTGAATAGCTGGACAAACCCACTCTTCCCTTACACCTGCAGAGAAATCTTCACCAGCCCTGGCTTCTCCTCTCTGTGCCTATTGAAATGTAAAATGTTTCCTCTTCACTTACAAGTCTTTGCGTCTCCATGTCATTGCCCTGTCTGCAGTCATTTGTACCTGGGTGGAGGGAATGAGAAGTTCTGCAGGGTTCTTTGGCAGTCTTGACAGGTGTAAGAGTCTCAACCAAAACCGGTGTTTCTCATATTTCTGTAGTGCAACCTAGGGCATGGTTTTCCCTTTATAGCCAGTAATACCTACATCTCACATGAGAGAGATGGAGGATGAAGACTTGGTTTTCCTGGGGTGCAACAAAGGCCAGATTCTTCCAAGTGTTCTGAGTAGTACCTTCTCTTGGCATACTACCTGCTAGGACTTACTCCTGGATTACTTACAGTACTTTGGGTGAGCTTGCCGTAGAGCAAGGTTTTGCTCTGAGTGAGATGCAGCAGAAGGTGGCTCGAAGCAAAGCTGAGTTGTGCCTTTGGGCATATCAAAGGCCATAGCAGAGCTGCTGGGGGTGCTGAGCTGCACAGCCCTGGCAGGAGCAGTGTCTCCTGGAACACCAGCATCCCGAGGCTGTTGCACCCCATCCTTGCATAGTTTTTACAAGCTATGTGTACAGCTCCTGCAGATGAAGAGGAACTGCTGCCTCCACCTCAGCTCTTCTTCTGGATCACCTCTTAAAGCCTGTAGAGAGGCAAAGCCCAGGGTGAGCATAGCTGCTTCTACGTGGGCAAGGTTTTTTTCCACTACACTGTTGTGTTCAGTTATTATTGGTGTCTGCGTTTGCCCAGCAAAAGGAAAAAAAAAATCCCAGCAAATTAACTAGTTGTCCTGCTAAAACCCAAAAGCTGTATTCTTAATGAAATGTGCACAAAGCTCTTACTCACAATCCCAACATGGGAGAAACCAAATGAAAGCATCAAAATGTCACCTGGGGGAGCAGTTCCAGAGCTGTTTTTTCATGGTCCCTTTGTTCCCTCCCATCCAGCTCATTTATGTACCTACCTACCTGAAGTACCTTTGATTCCACTGTCAGCTCACATACCATATTATCTGCGTTCAGAGCAATTTCACTTGCCTTCCTGTCACACTTAATTGACGAAGGAGAATGCTGTCTTTACACAACCTCACCCAGAACTGTCAGACATTTAGAGTCAAAACAACTTGCCTTCCTCAACAACTTTATGTGTCAAAGCAACTTTATTACTCGCGTTAAACACAGTCCTATCCTAGTGACGCATTGGAAAGCTTTCTTACTCACTGCTTAACAAACAGCAAATAGATGCCATGTCTGTCAAGGGTAAATCACGCATAGGATACTCAGCCTCTTATTTGTGGAGGATTCCAACTTAGACAAAACTTGTTAGGTCTTTTTGAATCCTCACTCTGCTCTTAGTGGTTTTAATAACACTACTAAATCCTTCAATGTAGGTGACCAAAATACAGGCACCCAGGGACGGGGTTGAAAGTTTTCCTGGGGTTTGTGTGAGCTGAACAGAGGGAGAAAGATGCCAGTTCTTCATCCTGTGAACACAAGGGTTAGGCACAGTCGGGCTTGGAGAAAAAACTGCTTCGTCCACCCTCCTTTAGCAGGACCTTTGCAGAGCTGGGCAACTCCCCTTCGTTAAGTGCTTTGTCTCCTGTACTTCCCTGGCTGCAGTTCTGCATCTTCCATAATTACACAGGGACACAATAAAAACTTCAGGATGAGAAATGTGTTAGTGGGGTCTTTAAGAAACAGGAGGGTTAATTAAAATGAAATGTTAAGTCTAATCTTAACGTGTTTTCCTGAATAGTTCACAAAGTGTGTGGCTCACAGTCCATAAAACACCCCTTTGATAGCACTCTGGGCATTAATTTTTTTTATTGTGTTGTTTGTGGTTGAACAATGAAATGTTGAGTGTATTTTTCATTAGGCACATCTCCATTTTCAGAGCTATGTAAGAAAAGTCTCCAGTCCAATTTCTGATTGCTTCCTGTCAGTCTACACTGTCATTATTTTTTTTTTTAGACAATTTTTATTGTTCTGATTTCTTTAAGGAGCATCTAGGTGGCATTTTTTCTTGATTCATTGGTCTAACTGGCAGTAGACTTTGTTTCGCAGTTGAGATTTTTCCCTCCTTCCCCAAATGTAAATCACAAATAGTTCCCAGCACTTTGTTAAAGTCTCAAAGCAAAGCATAACTCAGACCAGGGTTTTTTTTTTTTCTGGTAAAATGTTAGAGAGTGCAGCACAATCCATCATAGTTTTCCCTATATTCTAGCAGCACAGACTCATTCTGCCTATCACATAAGGGAACTCTGGGATGCTTAAAGCTCTGGATTTCTGACTCAGTCCATGAGTCTAGACTCTACCCAGATTTTTTCCCCCCTTTTAAATGTTAGAATAAACATTAGATGCCTATCTAGTAAAACTTACTGAGTCATTGACTTACTGAGATTGGATTTTAAGCTTCTTAGGTGTAAGTACCCATTTCAAAAATCGAGTGATAACAATTACATTATAGAAATCCATACCAGGCATTAAAAAATGAGGTCAAATGAAGTACTCCAATATGTAAAAGTGATTTTTCAACATAACATTTTTTAAAAGCATCATTACTGGGGCTGGATTGTTTTGGGTTGGAACATGTCTGGGTTACAGGTTCTTGAGAAGAACCCCTGGGAAGAAAAGGTGCAAGGAGCTTCCCTCTGTGCAGCTCTGAGAGGGTTACAGGTGTTTAGGACACAGCATGTAGGTGAGACCGTTCATCCTTTACTTATCCCTGAGTTATCCTGTTAAATTACTATGTTTGTGGGGACTGACAGCTCTAACCAAAGGGATGGGGCATGGTCTACTTTTATCTCAAAAAGATAAGGCATAGTGCTGCTGTGAGATGAGGGATAGGGCTTTGAAACCACATGAAGAAATGCCACATAATGAGAGACAGAACATTTTGTATTTTCTACCAGCTAACTACCTCCTGGCAGCTGCTCTCTCCTTGCTTAGGATATTGACTGGGTTAGACGCTCTTCTCTCTGGATCCTCTGTAGGCACCAGCATAGCCAGCACACCATTTCTGCTTGTGCTCCACAACCTAGGCGCCATAAACACTCACTTCTAAAATATCCTCTGGCTCTGTGTCATAGCAATTTGAGAAAATTTGGAGGTCCAGTTGTACCGAAGGTGATACTTCAATGAAAGTGATGTGCAAAAGACAGTTGGACAGCTCAGCAAGCACATGGTCAGATGTTGGACTTCATTGCTAGGAGCCAGGGAGTGATCACGTGGTAATTTGGCAAGAAATTCCAAATGACTGAAATGATCTGAAGGCTTTAAGGGGAAAATGTTTTTGTCCTGTCTTCTTCACTTTTGTATTTCAGGATATGAATTTGAGCTGCAGCTGGGGAAGGTTGTGGCTCTCTGCTCTCTGTGAATGCAGTTTCATTGTCTATGCAGCCAATGCAAAACAAAAGGTGACAGTTAAACCAAAATGTGCACCTGATCAGCATCAATGTTTTGCTTTCTCAGGGCTCTGCAGGTCTCTGAGGCTTCTACAGGCAGCTTTTGCAGAGGGTTCAAATTAGGAGGCAGTTGCCTCCAGAGTTGACCTTCTTGAAGTAAAAAATAACCGAACAAAAACCAAATGAGAAAGCAGTTGGAAGAGCAAGCAGTTTTATTAAGCTGCAGTGTCAGGTTATTTGTCTTTGCCATCCTATATGCAGTCTGCACTCAGCATGAGAATGTGTTTCAGGTTGGTCTGCTGCAGCCAGATCTAGTTCCTTAAGTGCGTGTGATGTTTTGATCAATCTGCTAGTGGATTTCCAAAATTTATTTTCTCACTTGGGTAGTCTCAATAAAGAATAAAGAGCAAGAGGTTCAGAAGTCAGCAAGTCAATGGTCAGCATATTTCTGTGGAGAGAAATGACCCTACAGTGATTTTCCTCAGATGATGACCTGGCACCATAGCAATGTTTTCTACTTGCCATAGCTGCATGGGAGTATTACCTTCTTTGGGTACCACTGATAGGAATTTGTGGGCATAGGTTGGGTGCTCCAAGCAGAAAAGTAATCTAAATCACAGCTTTCCTTCTTGTAGTTGAGAACAACAGCAGGAAGCTTTACTTGGAGTACATCCATGTAATTACGTGGGTGACTTGAAGTGTCCATGCCGAAAGGTCACGATGAAATAATTTTGATCCTGAATTTGTTGGGTATTTATTCTAGAAGGTGGGAGGGAGGAACCCCGGTACTTTAAATAAAACCCTTTTTTAAAAGAAAAAGAAAGGTTTTCTGAAAATACTGTTTTAATCAGTCTCCATACTGCTTAGGGTTGACCTGCCTCTGCAGGGTTATGCCAGACCCAGAAAATGAAGCTATTACTGTGCTTTGGTCATCTAAACTGAGTGATTTTGACAGAGCACATCAGCTCAGATTACTTAATCAAAGAATTTCAGAGGTTTTTTAATTACACTTTAGCTATGAAACCAAATGTTTCAAAACACTAACATCAGTGGAGATCTAATTGTTGTTTTACAGTTGGAGAAGTTAAGTCAAGGACAACCAAATTGCACTTCTTTTTGCTGTGGCTGTGGAGTTTGGGATGCTCAGCTGGAGCACAGAAACCTGGGGTCTGCAAACTGAATGTTGAGCACCACAGCATCCCAGAGCTGTCACCCAGAAACCAAAGCCTGTCTGTAATATCGGGGAATAAAGAATTTGCCCAGCAGCCTATGACATACGGTCCCACATCTCAGAAGTCAGGGGAAGTTTTATATTGACTTACTCTGTGCTGGTTCAGGTTTGAAACAAGGACACACTGGAGTTTGTAATCAAGGATTCTTCATTTTTTTTGCAGCCTTCGGGGTCCCTCTAGCTCAGGTAATTGAAGGAGCGATGTGTGCTTAATGGGTACATACCTCTTGCTTGGCGTGACATTGTTTGGTCTTCAACCTCCTGGACAGCAAATACTTGTATTTTTGTTCCTTATGCATTTACAAGAGTTTGGAGATGTGATTGCAAATCAAACGTTGGTGGGCAAAAATAACACTTGGACAGCTCATCCGTGGAGGTGACATGCATGTCTCCAGCCAGTCGGACTGTATTACTAAGCAACCTGCCTATAAAACAGTTATTGTGCCTGTAATAGCAATGAGGAAGCATAATTATTTGGCTTATCAGATGCCCTCTGCTGTGGGCTCATAAATTCAAATTCTGCCTGAAACCCTACAGTATGTATTCCCATGGAGCCTGGCCAGGCTCTGGCCTCTGCCCTCCCTCTTTGCTCTCCTGGGGATATTCCCCCTTTCCTTATCTTACAGCTTCTCTTAACGCTCTCTGGTCACCTGTCTTTTCCAGACACTCTTAATTTAAGTCTCCAGCTTCTGCTGCCTCCCTCCGAATTAGCATGCCCTCCTCTACTGATTATTTGTTTGGTTGATTAAATTTTGAATATTTTTTTGATGTCTGTGCAGCCTTTCAAGTTAATAACTACCAAACAAGTCTAACATAAAGCATTTCTTTCTGGTCCTGCTCAAACCTGTCCCTCTTCCCTAGCGTCAATCCTGCTGTTGACCCTCATTTCTTTTTTCAGTTTATTTCTTCCTTCTCCAGTTGTCTTCAGTTTGGCATAGATCACACACACGTCATCATTTTTTCTCACTTTTACTCATGGGTCATCTTTGCAAGCACACTGTCTTGCTTTTATGGCAACTTTAATAGTCCTTCATCATGGAGAGAAGAGGAAAACAATTACAGGTTAGATCTGTTCTCCATAACTTCATGTAACAATATCAACTCACGTTACGCTGGAAAATACAATGTAATTTTTTTATTTTAACAAAAGCAGTATTATCTTTCCTTGCCGCTCTTGAGGTCAAACGGAATTTTAGCTCTTGCCATGGTAGCACCAGGGTTAGAGCAACAGAAAACCAACTTGGACCGTTTAATCCTCAATTTTTCATATGAGGACAGCTTGATATTTTTGGAAACTGCCTGTATCCATGACCCATATAAGCCTTGCTTACCTTTATCAAAAAGGATTCTTTTCATAATGTGTCAGTACCAAGTGCATATCTGAATGCATTTTGGGTAAAGACAAAGATTAGGGTTCACACTGGTGAACATTTGAAACACGAAAGTCCTCCTGAGCACACTAACTCTTAGAAGTGATAATAAAACCTTTTGTGAATAGCAACACTTAAGTAACAGAATTATACACTAAGGGTCAATTGCATAGCAACCCAGACAAATCAAATATGTTTAATTTTATATCTCCTCAATAGCCTGCTTCTGCTGAAGTCAATAGTAGGCCAGTCTACAGAGCTTTAGGAAATCCCACCTTACTCATTTTATTGGCACGCTAGGTTTATAAAACAAATGTAGGTCTGATGTTGCCAACACTTGTCATTACTGTAAGGAATACATCTGCCTGAGCTCAGAGGGTCTGTTGATAGCAGTGGGTGGTACACCTACCTGTAGACATCGCAAGGTTTCAATGCAGTCTCTCTTGAATCAAGGGGGAAGTAGAATGACAATTAAATCTAATTGCATTAGAAGAGGCAAAGCATTAGCAGCCTTTTCAAGTAATTAAAGCTTTGGAGTGGAATAAGATAAGAAATTGAACAGTTTGATGTTAACGCTTGAGATTACTTGTATGGGTGAGGCAGTGCTATTGATGGTGTTTAAAAATCCATACTAAATGCTTTTTACTCATTGATGAAAAAGCAGTAATACCTTGATAACAATTGTAGCCTCACAGTGATTCATCAATGAATTTTAACTTTCCTGAGCTTGTACCACTGCAGTTTCTTCCCCGTTAGAAATGATGGGCCAAACATTCACATTAATTCTTAAGTCTTACACAGGCAAATTTAATCACAGCAGAAATAGCAATTACAGGAAATTTACCCACCTGAGAACTGAGAAACTAATTCAGTAAATTTCAATTAAAAAGAAAACCAGATACCAACCTTTTGGTTATTCATTATTGAATATTCTGTCATCTCTTTTCTCAGACTGAGAATTGCACAAGCAATATATTTATCTCCTGAGGATAAAAAAAATATAATGTCATTCGTGCTCAGTGTGGATGGAGTCAAGTCTATGTTAAGCCCTTTGGGGCTGGAAATGACTGTGGTGTAAAGATCTTAAATCCAAATTGTGATTTAAATGAGAGGGGCAGAAGGAAACTGCTTGATAAAATGATCTGTCCATTTTCAAAAACTGCTACTGGCAGAGCTGAGAGGACCAGGAAAATCTCAGATAAAATCAAAAGCTCAAAATGATAAAGTCACAAAGTTGTTCAGTATCATTAAATTCAAAAGTATTCAAGGGAAATGCATATTAAGGAAGGAAGAGTTAAATGCAGAAATAGAAAATGAGACATAATTGGTTAGTCAGCAGTTCTGTCACACTGTATTTCTATTCAAGTTACTTAAAATTAGGTCTTTGTGCCTTTGTGAGTGAATTAGGAAAGGTGCCCAAGCAAAAAAGATACTTGAGAATTTGCCGCTTTGCTTTGAGCTGGAACTTTTTGAAATAAGGAAGTCATGAAGGCATATTTAAACCTTTAAGAAGATGAAGTAGATCGATCAGATTTTTTCCATTCAATTTTCACTGTAGAAGTTTGTAAAGAGGTTTGAGAAAAAAATGGCCAAACAGTGGAAAAGATGTTTGTATGCTTAGGGACTTTTTATCCTACCAGTCCATTTTCATAGGCTAACTCTTGGTAAAGTAGAAGAGCGGAGACAGCTATCAAGAAATAGATGTTCTCTGAATACCAGCCTACACAAACACTAGCGGCAGCAGAAAAATACGCTGCAAGTCTATTGTTTAATCCAGTCAAAAGATAAGCCAGTGATTTAACCATTTGACAGCCATTGTAAGGCTTAGAAAGCCCGGGAGTGACATCTTGTTTTATCAGAGTTCTTAAATGGGGAAATAATGACATACACCTAAGATCACTTGTAAAATTCAGATAGTGCTATCTATTAGCCTGAGAGGAGATGTATTGTGAGATGTGCTGGCACTGGAATGACAGTATATGTGCAAGCATTCTTTTGAAGCCCGTAATGTCTCAAGTATATGATAAAATTTGGCTGCCATCATTCTTTTTCCCTTGCAGTTTGAACAAAAAACCCCAAACAGTTGTACAACCTTGGGTCCATTCAGGCATCTGAAATGAAACTGCAAGTTTCAATAAACAGCAAAAGCAGGTGTGAATGCTGATGTTTGAAACACTCTGTAATGACAGGGCATAAGCTTTTTCCGGTTAGGTTGTTGCTTAGATACAGAATAATCATCATGAAAAACATTCTCAAAAACATAGGAATGGAAGAGTGGAAGCAACTTTAAAGGATTAAAAACTAAGTTACAAGAGAAATTAACTTTTGAAACAATGTTCTCTTGGAATCTTATCAACAACTACGTGAAGACTATAGGAAGATCAGAGGAGGTGGCAGTGTTGTGTGGCTTCAGGTGTTGGACACATCTCAAAAGAGAGAAAGAGTTGGTCACTCTTGGTGTCCATGAGCTATACCTTCATCTATATCCATGGTTATTGAGATGGACTTCGTCTATTTCTGGGTTATTGTGCTTCTGTGTTCTGCAGATTTTTGAAAATAGTTACTCTAAATTCAGGGTTGTTTGCTCTGATAGCATCTCAGAAACCTCTGTGTTTTATCTGAGGTTCAGCAGTGTGTTAAACCAAGGCACATGCTTATGCACATAACCTGGAATATGAGCAGGGGTTTGATAACAGCCCCAACAGCTGCTAATGCAAGATTTTGAAGAGCCTTAACTGCTAGTGCAAGGAAGAGTTTTTTAACAGTAATAGAACTTACTCAAACAACCAAGGAGTGCATGGGCTGTATTTTTCCATTATTAACATCACCACTGTCCTAGGTCCAGTTCAGGTAAATTATCACAAGCAGCTGCTGGCCCAGTCAGTTGGGAGGGGCTGCAGCTGTGAGGGGCCACAGCCGGGATAAGCAACCAAACCAGCCAGTGGGATACTCCATACCCTAATGAGTCATGCCCCTGTATAAGAGGAAAGCTGGACCAGACTGGGAGTGCTTGTTTTCAAGTTGCTTCAGTGCAGCTGGAGCCAGGAAAGGTAGCATCTTGGGCACAGGTAGACTTAGAATTTGCTTTATCTATCATTTCATTAGTACTATCATTAGTACTGCTGTTTTCTTCTCTCTTTGTGTTGTTTTATCAAGCTATCCTTACCTTAACCCCCTGGGGTCTCATATTTTTTCTTGAAATTTTCCTTTCTATTCTCCAGGATAGAAAGGGGTGTGGAGGGAGATGGGGGGTTATGGAGGGGAGCAGTGGGTGAGTGGCTGTGTGGCGTTTAGTTGCTGGCAGAGGCTAAACCATGATAGCCACCATTTCAGAAAACCTTATAACAAAATGGGTTTCCCCAGTTGTTAGAATAAGGAAATAAAACAAACCAGAGATAAGACCCTGCAATCATCAGGTGGGGAAGCAGTCACAAGAAGCAGCTCTGGACTAGCTTAGGTCAATTCAGAAGGAGGTGGAATGCAACCAAAGGAAAGAGCATCCTGCTTTCATCCCCATTTTCTGGCAAATCTTCCTCTCTGAGGTGGTTTAGCACTAATTTAGCCAACACTAACCTGTATTGTTTCTGGTTTAGTAAGTCATTAGAGCATCCCAGCTGTGCCAAGGGGCAGAGTAACTGACAAAGCAAGTTGTTTAATATTGTCTTGCTTAAAATTTGCCCTAGAAAGGTAGCATAAAATGAAGAAAACAGTTTCAGTCTTGATTTTTATGACTGTAAACCAGCTTGGTCCCAAGAGTTTCACTGAGAAGATTGTTATTTAAATGAGCAATGAAACCAGAAGCATTGAAAGAAAGTTTATTTATAAGTAGTATTTTAATAGAGATGGAAGATTATTACCTCCATCCTTTACAGCTGGAGAGTCGGCAAGAATAATGATAAGTTGTAAGTCCCGACTTTCTTTTTCTCTGTACAGTTTGAATCCATACTGTTCTGCTTTTCATACTTCCCTGAGATTCATTCTCCATCATCCCTCCTTAGCAATCGTGTTCTGTTGCAATGGGATTAAGCAGAAAACCCAAACATAAGCTCACCAAAGATCTCAAGCCTCAAAGCCATGACCCTCCCCACAAATTCCATCTTCACAGGAGGAGGGGCTGCTCAGCAACACCTTAGGTCAGAGTCACTGCTCAGCTGGCAACACTGGTGGCTTGGCACAAGTCAGTCCCCTTTTGCTTGTAGATGGGGCACAGAGGAACCCCCAGCTTCAGCCAGGGAACCATAAAACTGATTTAGAGATACTTCTGCTTCTTCCTTTGCATGGTTCTTTGCCAAAGTAGCTTGGCCAGACCAGATGATCAGCCTCCTTCTGTATTTATTTGGCTACGTCTTTAATAATGGCATTTAGTAGTGAGCAGGGGTGAGATTGTTTGGTTTGTCTTTGGTATGCACTTTTTTCTCACGCTGTACACAGAAAGGATGCCATGCAGTACAACTTGGTGGCGGGGGAGGGGGGGGGTGGAGCTTACCTACATATGGTAAATGAATAGAGGAAGAGTGCTGCTGCCACTGGTGAAGGTGAAGTGGTAGGGT
>JAAGNO010002427.1:12421-43842 GCA_033439905.1 Ceryle rudis
CGCTGATTTCTTGAGAAGGTCTGGGACAAAGGAACCGTGGAAGCAGTAGCGTAAGTTGACGTACGCCTGGTTGTGAACACAATTGAGGATGGGGGGGGGGGAGAAGCTTACAAGCTTACCTACATCTGGTAAATGAATAGAGCAAGAGTGCTGCTGCCACTGGTGAAGCTGAAGCCCCAGCGTTTCTCTCTTTAAGTATCATTTATCACTTAAATTTATGAAAGTTAGGCCACTTGAGTTGATAAATGTGCCTGCTGAGTTCTCACTAGAAATTGAAGATCTTTCTTGGAAAGCTCAACTAGAAGGTGTCAGCGTAGAAAAATACACTTGGGAAACCTGCCACAGGGAGGAGAAGGTAACCATACACAAGCAGACAGATTTTGGGGCAGGATAGCTTCTTTGTAGGGCATGGTGGGGTCCCCTCCTCACCTGCCTGCTGACATCACCAGGTATCAGCCACACACAGCAGCACCTCCACATGCAAGTATCCTGCATCTGAGGTCAGGCTTCATAGTCCCATTTTTAGGGGATTTAACAAGATATTTCCTTGCAGCTTCTAAGCCCCTGACCATCTGACTTTGTCCCCTTCCTAGCAGAGGAGATCCTTTACCACCTTCTCTCCTACAAAATTTCCTCTCCAGAGCACTTGAGTCCCCTGTTCAATCCCAGGATCAGAGCCACCAGCACTTCTGGTAACCTGGACAGCCCATTTCATCATGCCATTCCCTGCTGCAGGTGCCTCCTGCTCTGTTCCCACAGGGCAGCCCCTCATAGCACCCTACTGCTCTCCAAGGTTGTCCATGGGAGTGCAGACCACTTGCTCACAAGCAGAAATCACAGGTTGGCAGAGGCTGTGGGGAGTCTCAGCATCCCTGCCCTGATAGAACTGCCCCACCGCCTCCCAGCCCTAGGCACAAGGCACTTCTGCCTGGTCCTGTCTCTCATCTTCACTCGAGTCACTGTTGGGCATAATTTTGGGTTTGTTTTTGTCATTCACCTCTATGGAAAATTGTTACCTCTCAGTCTCTTTTCATATCCTTCACATGCACCTGGTAACTAACAACTATTTATTTGCTTTACCTTTTAGTTATTTCATGTCATGGATGCCAATTTAATCACTTTTTTTTTCAAGGAGGCTTAGGTCATTTTAGGCTGACAATTCTATTAACTTTAAAAAACAGTGTACTTTAATGAGGAATGAAAATGTGACCATGATCTTTTAGGCTGTGATTTAAATTGCAGCCAGCAGAGAAGTGCAGAGGGTTATTGATTCTGGTGTTCGATGTTAGGTATAGTAATGCTGTGGATAACCAATAACCTGATCACAGTTGTGTGTAAACAAAATGGAATTAGTACTGTGGAAAGCCTTGAGTAATTGCCTGCAGCTTCTTGAAACTCCTTAATGTTCAATTAATTCTCTTCTGTCTCTGTTCTGCCAGCACAGCTCCTTTTGAGTAGCAGTTGTCTCAAAACACCTGACTAATATTTCATCAGTGGAGACATAACAAGGAGCAACAGCAGTGACTTGGATGGTTTTTAACTATATTCATCAAGTTTATCATGGTGGTCCTCCCATCACAGAGTAGACTGGGTGTATTTTCCCTCAGTCTGTGGTGGGTTGGGTGTATGTGTGCACATTTTGATGTACTGAACAGTCATAAGAGTTAGAGGAAATAGATCTGGCTTAGCCCAGTCTGGTTCACAAAGCAAATTTACAGGACCTCTCACCATCTATGTAGGCTTTGGAGAGAATGAGTCTGTGTTAAAAGAACGTTATTAAAACTACTAAAGTTGGGAAGCACCAGAAGCATCCTGCTTTTTCAACGTGATATGTATTGCCAAGTAAAGATGATTGATGGGTAGATAGATAGGTTATGGAGTCCATCCTTAGTTGCATAGTCATTCAGTATTTTCTCCACGTGGTATCTGTGCCCATGTTACATGCTTCACTGAGGACTGCAAGCTTATGTACAGGTTCCGGCAGCCCTGGAAACTGCAGTGGTATCTGATGTCTTCAGACTTGGCATGGGTCTTGCTGGAAGTGTCTTAATGCCCACAGTGCTGGACAGACCTCTGCTGTTGATGGGGCTCTGTTTCCAGTGATTTAAGAAAAAGCAAATATGAATGTACAGAAACATCGATATTAAGGGCTTTGGTAATGGAAAAGCTCTAAAAAGCATTGTCTGTTTCAACCCAAAGAGAGATCCCTGAATAAAGCAGGCTGCCAAAAAATGTTAAAGGTAAAATAACTTTTTTATTTCTAGTCTGAAAATACAAAGTCTGGTGGAAGAACTGCCTTGTAGTGTTCTCATACCTTGAGTAAAAGTGCTGGATGCAGCAGAAGGTTTCCATCTGCAGCGGTTTCATCAGCTCTGAGCTGTGACCCTGTATCCAAGGCAACTGTGTCTCTGTGTTAGGTGGTAAGGAGCTATAGAATAAATGAAAAGTAGCTGTGAAATATACAGGTATGACTATCGGGGCAATAACAATTAAATGCTGACAGGTGGGAAAGGAGCTGAAGGGAGCACCAGAATCCAAATTTGCAATTTTAATCTCAAAATTCAGAATGTGTTATTCCTTGATGCAGTATACTTGTTAGTCAGTAAAGACCAACCAAAACTATGGAAAGCCATAAACTAAAGCAAGTGTGGAATAGATGTGAAATAAAATGCATTTCTCTTAACCCACATCTCTCAGGGACCAGTCCTGTAAGAGCTTAGTCTCTATGTTGCAAGATCTTCTTTCCATCTGGAAACATCATTCTGGTTATAGTTTTTAGTTTTGTTTATTTCTGAGAAATCATTTGTTTAAAAAGTTATTTTAACAATTTTAGCTTCTTTGGCTTCCTTTAAATATAAATAACTGCAGTACAGTTATATAATGCTATAGAGGTGATGCTACTCTCATGAGCTAGGTGCTGTTACACTCTGGGATTTAAAATGGGATTTAAAATTGCTCTGTTGTGATGTCGGGTGCATGAGGCAAGTTCCATGACAGGACACCTGCATAAGAAGAGCTGAGAGGCTGGCTGAGAGAGGTGCAGACACACAGTGCCATGGTAAATGCTGGCAGACTTTTCTTGTGTTCAGTTCTCAAGGTGACCAAACCTTTCCTTCATCTCTGGGCAAATAAATTTTTGCTGGAAAACTCATCTCCTTTAATCTTTAAGTATAGTAAAGCAAGGTAATTGCTAAACCAGTTGGCCCAAGAGAAGAGCTCCCAGGTACTAAACCTTTTGTTTTCTGACATCAACCATCTCTTTTACCCATAAGAAAATGAATAAAAGAAAAGAAAGCAAGAGCAACAGGAAGCCTATTCACAAGTTTGTCCAGCTGCACTCTCCCTTGAATCTGTCACCATCTTAATTAAAAATCCATATGAGCAGAATAGTAACCACAAAACCTATTATGCAAGTAACCACAGAATTTATTATGAGAGACACATTAATTGCCAGCACTTCCCCATGAGAGGCTGCTGAATGATAAGTGTTATCTGAGAATTTTTGTCAACTAATGTCTACTAATTCTGTTTGTCTGGGGACAAGTATCAAACAGCTGAGATCACTACTACCATAGAGCTTGTAACTGAAGGAGTGGAGCAGAAGTACAATGAGGGAGGTTGAAATATTGTCCGAGCCACACAAAATGAACCTCTGGGTTCTTGTACAATGTGTCAGGGCCGTGTAAAATGCAAAGCACTGTTCCTCCCCTGTACTGGCTCAGAAGCACGGGCAGTTCTGCATTCATTCATTTCATCCAGGTGTCATGATGTACCTAGCCTTGAGCAGGGGCTGAGCTCAGATGTGTTGTACAGAACATAGCAGGACTGAACCCTTGAGGTCCAGGTGGTGCTGCAGGGACAACTACAGCTAGCAAAGGAAGACCCTGTATGAAGAGTACATCGGTGCATGTCTGTCTACTGGCTGTAGGATGAAGTTCCTATGTTTGCCTGATGTTACTTATTGCCCATTTTATGCATTTCTTAGCACTCTTTTTGCTGTGATGCTTTCACCTTACATAGCTACATACTGAATTTTGATAAAGTTATGATTCAGAAATCTTGCTTAAACTGTATCAGAAATATAAGACTTCACTGCCTCTCACGAATGATCATCAAAAAATACTAAAAAGCTTCAGCACACTTACAATGTGATCCAAACTGTCACACTTTTTTTTTAATTAATAAATGTGTCTAGCCATATGTGTGACAATAAAACCATTTATTTTGATGGTGATGTTCACATGCTTGCTGTGAAGCACATGTTTAAATGCTTTGCTTACAAGGCATGGGCGAGCAGATGTCTTCTCCATAATGAGCTGGCTGTGTATCCCTAGCTGGCAACTGCATCAGGCTTCCTGGCGTCTTCTGAGGACCAGGCACTAGTGCATATTCATCATCAAAGGAGAAGGCTCTCACAAGCAGCCAACTTAACTCAGGTGACAGCTTCAGCCCACAGAGGGGGAGGAGGAACTGAGAAGAGCTTCTCAGTCCCTCATGTTAAGCCTGGGACCCCAAGGCAAGCTTTGGGAGGACTGCTCAAAGGTGGTCTTTTAGCATGACAAAATAGAGAGACCATGGGTTCGGAAAAGAAAATCTAAGGACCTTTTTTGGTAATACTGTGTTTTCTGATAATACTGTGCAAATTTTTCACTGTATTTTACAGAAAAGTTTTTCTACTGTGAAGATACTGGTGATGCAGTATAGTCCGAATTGCTAGTATACTGCTGTTTCCAAGCATTCCAAATCTGATGTGAAAGTAGGACCACCTCTTTCCTCATGCACCTTCATGTTATTGAAAAGATACTTCCAAGTTTCCTTGACATGAGCCTTTACATTTTTTAATCAACAAATTTGAAATTCTCTATCAATGAAATACAAAGGTAGTACAAATAAATTACCCAGAAAAACAAAGACATTACAAAAAAAAGAAAGCAATTGATAGATTTCAAGCTCATTATATATAGGGAATATTTTCTGTTGCTGTTTAAAGGCACTCCAAGATAATAAACTGGATTTAATGATTTCATTAGAGTCTGTCCTTTGCAACCTTTACTGATGTAGTTTGATGTTGATATTTACCTCTCTGAATATGTTACTTCCTCAGCATTTTTGTGGAACAATAAGGTAAAGACATTTCATCATGTAGATTTTTCACAAACCATTAACTTAGATTAGATTATTTATTCATGGGATGTGAGCAGTCACCTCAGTCCCATCAGTATACTTTTTGACTGAACCACCCACCATTTTTACCGGGAGAACAACGACAATACCTACAGAACTGAGTTTCAGAGGAATCTTTCTGAGAAGGTCTGTAAAATACGTGGTTCTTTTTCATAAAATAATGTCTATCAGCCAATAACTTGGAGCAAACTTACTGTATTTATTTGCATGCAAATTTAAGATAACCTCTGCTGTTATTTAAGCATCTATATCTACAAGGCATGACTGCTTGGATATAAAATGATGTGTATGTGTAATGTCAAAATCCAATCCTTGTGAAGAAGTGATAAATTAATATTGCTGCTGGATCTTTTCAGACTTTGTATACTCTGATTTTTCTCTTTAATGGTGCAGCAGTGATTTTTCCCTGCTGTACTTACCAGTCTGCAAGATCCTAGTGCTCCCCATCTGCCAGGCATCTCTGCAGTGTGGGTATCTCACCAATGGCTTTGGACTAGTCACAGTTGGGTTTTGTTTAAGACTTTAAAATGCTGTTAATTTTATAACAATATTCAATATTTGGGAAGTGTTTGGGGGGGGGGGGGTTTGTTTTTCCTGTTATACAACTTGAAAAATCTGTCTTCTCAGTGGGATTGGTATGGTCAGACCTCAATAACAAAAGTGTTATGCTGGGTTACAGCTTATGAGCAGAGAGGTTAAATTTTCCATCAGGCCATGCTGGCTCACCTGTGCGGGAGCAGGGAAATGGCTTCTTCACCTCATCCCACCTCAAAGAGGTTTGGGTTCAGGAATGCTTCCACCTGCATTTGCAGAGTGGTGTTGCTCTCCTAATAGACTGCCTTTCATCTCCGTGAGGATTTTTTTCTTATTCGCAAGTTTTAGTCATCCCATTGAGCTTTCTGGTGCCTTCTTCATTCTTTACAGACTTCAATTTCATGTTGGCCTAAGCTCACTTAGAGATTAGCACTCCGTTTGCCCAGTGAGATGGGACCTTTGTTAAGTTACATATGTCCTGAGTTTACACGTGGAAAAACTATGTCATTAACACTACCTATTTATCTCCACAACTTAGGTTTTGGAATGACCACACCAGCAACTGTGGCTGGAAAAGTATTTCTCATCGTTTACGGCCTTTTTGGGTGTGCTGGGACTATCCTTTTCTTCAACCTCTTCTTGGAGCGCATTATCTCTCTCCTGGCATTTATCATGAAGGCATGCCATGAGAGACAGCTGAGAAGAAGTGGTCTCCTACCTCCCAACTTCCGAAGGGGGACAGCTATGTCTGGGGTGGGCAGCCTTGTGGGTTGGAAGCCGTCCGTTTACCACGTGATGCTGATCCTGGGAATTTTTGCTATTACCCTTTCCTGCTGCGCCTCTGCAATGTACACGGCAGTGGAAGGATGGAACTACATTGACTCCTTGTACTATTGCTTTGTCACGTTCAGCACCATCGGCTTTGGAGATTTGGTAAGCAGCCAAAATGCTGCATACCAAAATCAGGGATTATACAGATTTGGAAACTTCATATTTATATTGATGGGGGTATGTTGCATATACTCTCTTTTTAATGTAATCTCAATTGTAATCAAGCAAGTTTTGAACTGGGTGTTGAAAAAATTTGAATGCAGATGTTGCCCAAAGTGCCATAAATCAAGTGCCCGCCTCGGACGTCGCAACGCCATCACCCCAGGAGCCCGCCTACGTCGACATAACATGTCAATGGACACTGATGGACAGTATGACAGTGACACCGAGGGGAGGAGGCTCTCTGGAGAGATGATCTCCATGAGGGAGTTGACGGCATCGAATAAAGTCTCCCTGGCCATTTTGCAAAAGCAGTTGTCCGAGACGGCCAATGGCTACCCAAGGAACGTTTGTATCAATACAAGACAAAATGGTTTCTCTGCAGGAGTGGGTGCTCTAGCCATCATGAACAACCGCTTGGCAGAAACAAGCGATTCTAGGTAGAGTTTTTGAAATTCCTTTTGTTTCTTTAAAAAAAAAAAAAAAAAAATTTGATTCGGGTGGAATTGTCACTGTAAGCTACTGGAAAGTTTTAAATTCAGAGACAGCCTTGGTATGCATTGGGTGTTAAGCATTATAGTTTCTGGGGGGTTTGTTACGTCTTCTCTAATATGCAGTAACATCTTTACTGTAATGTTACAACTTTCCCCAAAGGGGTTTTTGGAAAAGACTTGGATGTCTTTGATGTGGAATCTGATGCAGATTTAGAAGGATGGTGTACGTGGTGTCAAAACCAGTATGTTCTTCAGAAAAATGGCCTGAACTCAAACTCTGTGTTAAAATGTATAGAATGGGCAAGTTCAGCTCCAGATTCAAGCTTGGGGTTGATAAGTTTTGGCTAAACCAGTATCTCACATTTTGCTCAAGTCTGGCTCTGGCCCTGAAATTTGTACTAGATGCTCTTTAGCAATTCCTCATAGCAGGCCTGTATATGGCATACGTGTAGGTGGCTGCAGTTACACCAGCTTTAGGGTGACTGTACTTCACTTGAATAATCCTACTGACTTCAACGGTAGAGAGATCAAATGGGCTGAATTCTCCTGTCTGTAAATGTTGGGTTTTAGCAAGTTGTGTCTGAAAGACTACCTGCTACCTAACTCTTCAAAGTCCAGGGGATCGTCAGGAACCATGTTAAACTGTGCAAAACTGTTCCTACCTGCTGAATGACTGAAAATGGTCAATTGCCAACCTCGGTACTGATTTCATTTAATGCAAGAGCAGCCAGTATGCACCTCTGGTGTCAAATATTTGCATCACTGCTGAATTTAATTTCTTTTACATGAAAATAAGTAGCTAAACTGAATGTTTGTTCTCTTTTGTCCTAAACTTGCATCTTTTACTTTTGCAGCATTGCTGCAGAGATTCATGCAAATGATTTCTTTGCAGTTCTTTGGGGGTCCCAATCCTGTACTTGCTTCCCACAAATCTGATTGTGAAGGTTATAGAGAAGAGTGTTGCTTTGGAGCAACCCCAGAAACTGGCTTCCCTCAAAACATTGGTACTAAGTCATAAATTGGCCTAAGGCTATTCATACTGTTTAAAGTCATTTAACCTGGTCTAGCCCAAACTGCTGAAGAACTGGCAGTAACTTCAAGCACACCTGGTCTAAGGGTCCTATGGGATGCATAGGAAGTACTATAAATCTCTTTTAGAAATATGTGCAAAGCTCTAGACCATGTCTCTAAATTCTCTATACTATACCACTCCTTTAGTGCTGTGAAGGTAATAAAAAGGCTTCTGCTGATTTCAGCAAGAAGCTTGAATATTCCAGCTGAAGCTTGAAGTATGAGAAGCCACAATGGTCAGCTCTTGAAAACAACTTGGGTAACTAGAGGCAAGATCATGAGTATTTGACTGCTAAATAAATTGAAAAAGCTGATAAAAACAAACTAGGAATACTGGAAATGTTTGAAAATACTTCCTCGAAGCTTCAAACAAGTGTTTTAATTTGTTATTTACTTTGTTTGGCAGGGGTTTGGGGTATCCATGGGTTTTCTTTCCTTTAAATTTGTAGTAGTGCTAAATGTTTTGAAATTTAACCTCAGAAAACTAACTTTTAAATTGAGGTTTTGTATACTTGAGCCTGTCTGCTGAAGTAGGGCAGTGATCATGTATTTTGCCTGAAGGAAAAAGAACCAGAGCAGCAGATAAACCATCACATGTGCATCTGTATTACACTAGAAGCTTGTGTCAAGATGCTTTTGGCCAGAAACACTCAAAGATGTTTGTGTTCTGTATCTACCTGATATGGACACATACTTAAGAGTAGATGGTAAGGCAGAGACCGTATTTAAGAGGCATTTTTCTGGCAGGAGCTTCCCTGGTGGCAGAGATACCTCCTAAGATCCATGTGTCCATATGCCTGTGTTTGTGCACTCCATCTCAGATGCTACGTTTGAGGGACCCTTTGAAGGAGCAAGCAGAGGTCAGGGTGTTTGGTAAAGCCCACTGAAGGACAAATTTAAGCAGGATGTGTAGGGGTGGGTCATGGTCTGTGAAAGATTCAAAGACCAACTGCAAAGACACAGTTCAGGAAGGTGACTGCCAGAGCTGTAGGGACCATTTTTGGAAACAGAAGAGGCAGAGAAACAAGAGAATTAAAATTTGTTTTCCCTTGACATTACCGCCGGGGTAAAAGTATGATGAATTATGTGTTTATATTTTTAAGAGTGTGTATGGGGCGCAGCTCTATTTTTGCAGCTAGACCTCTCTTAGGGTTGTATCATGGTACATTTGCCATTGTGGGGACTATTACTCATTAGAATGCACTCTGCTGTGTGAACTGCTGCATAAAGAGAAGCAGATGGGCTCTGCCCCAGAAGTATTAAGGAGTTTGAATACACAGGATCCCAAGCCACAACAGAATTACTTAGGTTGTCGTTTTACTCATAAAACCATGTTCAAATGCATTGATAGTCTGTGAGCTCAAGAACTGTATTTTTATAACAAATTTGCAAATTCAGGGCATTTATTTTTTCAGTAGGTGGTTTTTAAAGGGTAATTATGATAACTATGATTAGGGACCTGTTCAAATGTTTATAAATTGTTTTCAAATTACCTTTTCCTGCCTGGGAAATATGGTGAAGGAATATGAAACTGTACATACCTCCTCTGCTATCTCTGTACCTTTTCTGAGTCCCATCGAAGGCAGCCACACAGGTTGTTGTAATATTGTTTAAATGTTTCTGAGTCTTTCTGGTACTGTTGCTCACAGGGGTCACCACTGCAGGGTGCTTTGCAGTTCTGTTGACTGGGGGGGGGGTTGGATTGGCTCCTAGAGATGGATTCCCCAAAGGATTTGAGCATCTGATTGCTACGCTATGCAATGGGTCTAATGTTTCTTTACTCCTAAGATGCCTGATAAACCCCATTCTGCTTCTCCTTAGCCTCAGAGGTACATAAAGTACATACCTGTTGGCTACCCGTGCCTCTATTTCTTGCAGCATACGTATCCCTGGAAGCTAACACAATTCAGCCACAGGGATCCCCAGCTCATATCTAAGCCCCATAAAATTCCCCAACCCCACCTGGCTCAGCAAGGCCAGTTTATGAGATGGTTCAGAGCGGGGCTATTGAGCTGTGTCTCGCTGAGAACGGGTGGCCATACAGTTCCCTCATCTTCAATAGCTGAAGTATTTTCAAGGATGCATGAAAACCAAGCTCCAAATCTCTACTCTTCTGCCTGCTAGCACTACCTGGGCAACCCTCGCCCGTGTGCATTACATGAGCCAAGAGGATGTAGGAGATTTGAGATACCTTGCAGATGAAAATTAAAATTTAAGTGTAAATTAATGAGACAATGACCAAATTCAAGTGTTGTCTTCTCCTTCCCCTGGAGCTCAGTGCAGAATGGTTACAAGGAACAGTTTCTTGTGACACCTGTAGTGTTTGGCAAGTCACTACTCTTACACCTTGGGGTTTGTTTTCCCTTTATGTGTCTTGGACAAAGTTTGGAGTCGCAGGGAGATGTCGTCTGATTCTCTTTGATTTCTTTCCATCTGCAAACACACTTCTCATTTTCTGCAAAAAATTCAGATGACTTTTTTTTTTTTTTTTTCTTGCAATGCAAAGGGTATCTTTCAGGCAATCTAGATGTTCAGAGGAGCAATTTCATCGAGCTCAGTCACAGATGGAAGTTCTGAAGGACAAGGCTGTAGTTTGCCTGTCTCCCTCCGGAAGAAGCATTGTACAAGTAACTCCCTTTACTTCTATCAAGATGTACAAAGGTACTTGAGACAGTGCTTGGGGCCATGCAGCAGCAGGCATAACTAAAAACAGAAGGAGGTCTGTTATAAAGAGTATTTGTGCCTCTGACATGCACATGCGATCTGATAACCCAATTGCCAACTCTAAGTGCAGCAAAAATTACTGGTGGAAGACAGGAGGGGTACAAGACTCACACTAAAGTTCTCAGGCACCTCCCCGTGCCATGCTTGGAACCCAGAGATGCACTGTGATGCTGCCTGTTGGTGTAGCACTGGTGTTCCAGCACAGCTTCAGCCCTGGCCCTTAGCCTCTTCCCCAGCTTTCTGCGGGTGAAAAATTGGCTATACTGTGACCAGGTACCCATGTTTTAGTCGTGTCTTGACTTGCTGCTGAAAGGAGGACTTCGGCAGTGGTGGGAGCTGTATATGCAGGCATGCGGGCTTGGTATAAACCTGATTGCCTGTGTTGTATGAATTTATAATTATATGGAAATTAGCTGAAGCAATGACACAATTCTCACTTTTTTTGAGGCTTTCTAACCTTTAACTAGAAAAATATTCAGTGACCAGTTATTACAAGGAATGTTCAGAGCTAATCTAAACAAAAATCATACTTTGCTGATTAATAGCAAATCTATGGATATGGCTTCAGCTCTACCTGGATTACTAATGTGCCTTTCCAAACCAGCGCACATTTTCAATGGTATATTTAAATAATAAACATTATCACAGAATTTTAGGGGTTGGAAGGGACCTCTGAAGATCATCCAGTTCAACCCCCATTGTGTTATGTTACATAATAAACTCACTTAGGGCATATTAATACTTGACTCACAAAATTACTAATGAAGTGTGCTTTTCATGATGTACAACAAATATGCAATTCCTTTTTGTGACTACATCCCTATTTGAGCTCATATTCTACTTCTGTGAATGCTCATGTCAAGGGTTAGGGCTGGGCTGTTCGCTAAAAATGACAAACTCTGTTAAATCCCTCTCCCTTTCCAGAAGAGGAATAGAAAGAGAGTAAGTGAAAGAGAGTTATGGATTGGAAAAGAAAACTAGAACAGTTTTAATGAAAATAACAAAATGAAATATATACAAATGTATACAAGACCAATATCAAACCTAGCCCCCCATGATGGTACTTATGTCACCATCACTACTGATGCTGTGGGCAGGCAGTGGGAAAGTCTCGGACTGGTGTCAGTGGCAGACGGGAACCAATTCAGGAGCTGGATTCAGGAACATGCAGACAGGGAACAAAGGCAGAATGGACAGTCCTCCTCAGATGCTAGCCACTGAAAAAGAGCTTGACCCTCATCATCCCTCAGCTTTATACTGAATGTGACATATATTGGATGGAACCCTTCGTTGGTCAGTTTAGGGTCACCTGTCCTGTCTGCTTGTCCCCACAGATGCAACCTGCAACCTCTTACTATTTACACAAGATCTAGTAGTGACCTTGGTCTCCATAGGAGTAAGTATAAGCAAGAGCCTTTCTGCACACCAACCCAGCACTAACACTAAACATGGAGTGTTATCACTGCCAGAAGCAGATGCTGCTTGTGAAAATCTACTGTTAACTTCATAAAGTGCAGTTAGTTAGAAGAGACTGACCTGAAAAATAACATCACTGATCAGAGTTAGTTCCATTGTAACTCAAACCAGGAGAGGTAGGAAAGTGGGAGCATTGCATTGTGGAACATACAGGAAGATACAGACAATTCCACCGAGATTGGACACACAGGTTATGTATATTAGTGGATGCATAGTAGGTGGTTCATGGTGCGTTGTAAATACATTGTGTAGCAGAGAGGAAGGTATTTCAGTTTACATGGCCACAGCCCAAACACAGCTACCAATAAAGATGCATGCCTTTTTTCCTACTCGTTTTGTAAAGAAAAAAGATGCATCTGCCGTAAATATTGTATAGCCAAAAGGAGGTCTAGGGCTCAAATCCAAACTTTCAACTCTCAGGAACCAAAATGGTGCAGTTCTGCTTACAAGTGGGGCTGCAAACCTGCAGCTTTCCTGTCTGTTGTGATTAGTCTTTCCTTGGGAAAGGAAAGAGGCAGTAAATATGGATACAGTTTATAGCTGAGTATGCAAATAGTCTGGAGATTTGGCATGAGAAAAATAAAAATTAAGATTTCTGAAAGTACAGCAAATGTACTTTTATCAAGGAATGAAAAGTGTGGGGAAAGGGAGAGGCTCACAAGTGTTTTTCGGCAAATCCAGCAGAAAAACAAAGACTTGCTTTGCTCTCCATATATATGTACATTATGCCCCGTCACAAAATGGTGAGACAGTGTCACAGCCCCAAGTAGCTCTAGTTGCATCCCAAGCTCAGCTACCTCACGTTGACCATGGAGAGAAGTATTTTGTGAGAGATTGTGTGTACATTGCGGAGAGAGGGACTCATCATCTGCACTTCCTTCAGGATGTGAACACTGTCAAGGGCTGATGTTGGGAAGACCATCACCCAGCCTACCGCTGGAAAAGCAGCCACACTTATCCCTTACAGACCATATAAGAAGTACAGAGATGTTCCCATAATCCCTCCGTACTTGGCAGACTGTAAGAGTACTTTTTAAAGCCAGCAAGGCAATGCAAAATTAATGCTTTTATAAAAATATACAATAAGCAATGTGAAAGAAATGACTGAGATTTCTGACTGTGCAATTCAGACAGAGTTTTTTTCTCTATGGCTATCATTTCCTAATTTTTGTATTGGAGAATCAGTTTTATTCCCTACAGGTAAAATTAAGTCCAGAAAATTTTTGCTTATGGGCTGTACAGGCAGTGCAAGAATTCAGTTCTAATCTTGTTATAAAACCTCAGTATCCAAAAGCACAACATCTGAAAAATTGTTTGGGGGTTTGTTTGGGATGTTTTGGGTTTTTTGTTTGTGTGTGTGTAGACATTCTTTATTTACAAAAAATAAACCCCACTCTCATTCTACATATACAGACACATTTTTAGCTCGCTAAAATACTACCTTGTTGTATACTGTTTGCAAAAGTCTTAGTACCAAATTTCAAGCCAATTTAAAATATTTAAATTGCAATATATCTGCTCAAAAGTATCCCTGTTTATTTTATTTCTTTTTAAAAGGGGCACAGTTTGGCATATATCTTTAACTGAGTTCACATTATTATCTCCTATTTCAAATCTCAAGAATTTCACTTCTGCGGTTAATTCCACTGGTTTTGGTGTTTGCTTACTCTTCTGTTTTGCTAAGTGTGAATTATAAAAGGAACAACCAGTTCTGTGCTGGTTTCTGGTTGGTATCACTTTCCCATTTGCATTTATTACAAACAGCTGAAATATTAACAGCAGTAAATTATCCAGCAGATGTTCCCAGACACACCAAAATTGCACACTTGTGAATATTGCTCTTTAAAAAATTGTTTTGTAAAATTTAAAATTATGTGTATAAATTACATGTCATGGTTGGAATTAGCAGACTGAACATTTTTTCCTACCAACAGAAATCCTCGACATGAACTCAGCGATCCAGTTTTATGTAAGAAGACTTTCCTGTTTTATCTGCCCATTTTATCTAATTAATTTTTTTAAAAAGAAAGTCAGGTTGTAAATCCCATTTAGAAAATGTCCTGTGCTGTACATTCACTCCTATGAATAGAGCTTCTGAAAGGATTAAAACCAAAGCTACCTGATCACTGTAAACACAATTGCATGTACAACTCTTCAAAACCTGAATATTTTCACCTGTTTGGCAATTGCAACCTAAGGGTGTGCTAATGTAATTCTAATTCAGGCAAAGAAACAATAACAGAGCTCCACCTGCTACTAAAGACTTTTATTCAGATAAAAGCCAACAGATAATCCACATTAAAAAAATAGAGGAAGGCAAAAGAAAAATAGAAAAAGAAGACTGACATTATATTGAGCCACTCTTGAGAAGCACAGCAAAGCCTGTAGCCTGCACTAGACTGTTTCTGGCCATCTTTGAACCCTGGTTTGTTCCCAAAACTGGAGCGTCTGGAACTCGGGTGCAGTTATCAACTCATTTTATATTTGGCTTCTGCACTGGCAAAGCAGTAAGAATGTGACCCTACTTTCCTCATAAAATGGATAGAGAGGTTTGTTTAGGCTTGCTTTATGATGACAGTATATATAGATATTGCAAGATGAATCAATTCCTAACTCTGATGAGATTCACTAAGAGATCTTTATCAGTAAAAAAGAGGGAAAAAATGTCTTACCAGCCTACAAGTAGAATGAAGCAACAAAAGAAGTGGTGCTCTGAACAGAAAGTAAGGTGCTAAAATGTACAATTTGGCCCCAAATTTCAGGCATGTGACAAAATTACCATACTGTTTATTTCTGATGCTCAATGCACCCGCATCTCAAGGGAAAGCCTTGGTTTCTGACAGCACTGGGGTACTTACGGCTTATGTTTCCTTCATCTAGAGGAAAGCAAAATGTATTTGGAGACATGCCTCAGTCTGAGTAACATGCAGGGATGGAGTTTCCTCCATCTGCAAATTTAAGCACACCCATAGTCCAGAATTAAACCAGGAATACTGGTCCAGTTCCCAGCAGAAAATGGACCCACCTTGGTGTCTGTGGTTTTTGGAAAGGAGCTGAATGTCATGGCAACCTGCAGCTGCCTCCTCCTGCCAAGCCTACCCTGGCATGGGATCCATCCCACCACCAGACCCTGGTCTGCAGCAGGAAATGTACTGCCAGGAAAGCGGTGCAAATCATCAGCAGTGCGGTCATATCCCTGCCTTCTTAATGGGCTAAAAATGTCAGAATATATAGAGATCGTTTCCTATTTTAATGATCAAAACGGTGTTGCCCATTATTCACAGCCTACACACAAGATGTCATGATATTCAATGTTCCTACACTGAACGTTCAATCTATTTCACAGCTAACTTATAAGTGGTCATAGTTTTTCAGGAGGAAAAAACAAAACAAAACAAGCCACAAACCGAAAAAAATCCCCCAATGTGAGCATAGCAGAAAAACAAAATAATCCTGAATGAGACAATAATGTTTTCACATGCGAAAGCTGTGGACAGAGCTTCCTCTCTCTGTAGCAGCCAGCTGCTTCCCTGGCAGTGGGAGAAGTTTGGATCAGGAGAGCATCAGCTGGATGTTTGGGGTGCTGCATATTGCCCTGCAAAGAGCTACAGCACTAAAAATGGCACTTTCTGAACAAGTTTCTGCAGCTGCTTCTACACTGTTAGGGCCAAGTTTCATCACTGGTACTGATCTTGGAGGGTGGTAGCAAGTCTTGCGCAAGTTTTATTTTCCTGCCACTGGTGGATATGTGTCTTAGACAGCGACTATTGTAACAACCAAGAGGAATTTCAGCAGAGCATTCATCAGAAAATATGACATCTCTCTGGCCAGAAACAGCTGCAGGAGCTCCAGTGCCTGGCATCACTCAGTGTACTTCCCAGGGGGTTGAACAATACAGAAATTACCTAAATAAGCCAAAAGAGCCAGTAAGTTCTAGGAAGCAAATGCTGCTCTTGCCTCAATCTGGAGTAACTTAGTTGAATGCAGGTAGCAAATAGCCTAATTAAATAGACGTAATGACTTTTAAATGCCTGCTAGAAGTCAAAAGGAGCTGCATGTATTTTTCCAGCATGATTTTGGTTGTGTTTACTGAGTCAAGATGTGAAATGAAGAAGCATAAGTTCCTGTAAATTGCTGATTAGAAAACAGATTTTTATTCTCTTTCAAATGATGAAAACCATGAACCTAGAATAAATTTTAAGATTGAAATCTATTTAAACAAGTGGCATTTTTAAAAATGCTTTAATTCTGAGTTGGCAGGAACTTTGCCTCCAAAACATACCATAATTGTGAGTGCTTTTAACAAATCAATCCCACTTTTGATATCAGCTCAGGATTTTTCCACTATAAGATCTTTGAATGAAGAGGACTAAAAGCCATATACAAAGCAAATTACATAGAGATCACATTTCTACTGGTACGTTATATACAGTTTGCAAACAAAAAGTGGCTATTTTGGGCTTGGCACCCCTTCATTCACAGAAGCATGGCTATGGACGTAGGAGGCAGTGATGGGAAATATGCAGCTGCATTGCAAAGCCGTGCAGAGGTGTTGGCAGCAGATGTGTAGAGCTGGTGGTCCATGAGAACATGGAAGAACCTGCTGATGGTGTTCAGGGAACATTCCTGTATGTTTTTAATACTGTGATACACGACTGAGTATGAATTCTGTATGTCTGGGAGGATGTCAGATTCCGAGTGACGTTTGAATTGTTGCAATTAAGCTATTACAAAGACTTTTGAAATAAACAGGAGAAAAAGTGTTGCCTGGGCTGTGTATGCAAGTATTCTTCTGAGCACAGAGAGCAGGAGGCAAGGCAGAAGCCTCTCCTGGCCAAGAGATCCTCTCTGAAACCTATGTCTTGGACACTATGGAGTCATAAGGGGACACCCCACAACCTCAGATGCTGATGAAACTCTGTACGGTCGAGCAGAGCCAGGGAGGATAATAACTAGTGTGACATGCTTCTAATGTGCCTGACGGTCATCTAGTAAAGTGTGCAGCTGACTGATCCCTTGCTTTATGATAAAATGGAGCAGATGGAAAATGTTTGCTGTGTAAACAGCTATAAGGAACTCCCTATATATCCCCTCTCCCCAACTCCTATTCAAATCAATAGGATCCATCTGTCCAAGGTTTTAAGAAAAATCCTGAACATTTTAGTATCGACCAGAACAGAACTTAAAAAAAATCAATCACACTGCAGACAGAGAAATGTCACTGCACCAAACATGAAGGCTTGCTAATCTTGCTAGATAACATGGACACAAGGTGCAAACCTTTCTGGTTTATAAACCCAGTCAAAACCCATGTTGCTGTCCCCAGTTCCTTAGCTAATTAAAACAAGCCCTAGTGAGAACTGATGTTGGGCACCCACTGCTGCAGTGTCCCAGCCAGACACACAACCTGCGAGGCTGGTTTGACAGCCCCTGCTTGCCAAAGCACACAAATTATTTTCCTAACAGAAAGGGTAAGGGCTGAAGAGTTGCAGCCACCAAAAGTTATGCTGGGCTAGGCAGCAAAGGGGAAAGAGAAGCTGTTGACTATTTATTTAGCACTGATTCCACTGATGATAGATGTCCTCAAAGATGCTGATGTTGGGAGTATCAATTCCCCTGGTATTTATTCTGTGTCTCCCATGCCTCAAAGAAGTTAAGCTTTTCAGAATATTTCAATTTCTTCAGATTTCCAAAAAGACAGGGTACTGAGCTCTGCTCGCCAAGAAGGCAGCAAAGCAAATGAGGGGAAGAGAACACTCACCTGGATGGCAACACCCTCAGCTCCCACAACTGCTCCCAAGATCTCTTAAGTGGCTCGTCCTGGTGTAGATGAAAGGCCACTGTGAAAGCATCCATCCTTGGTGCATACCAGGAGATGGGAGTAGAAAAACTGGCTCACTGGAAGACGACTTCTCTTGTTTCTTCTGCTGGTGGAAAGCTCATCCATGCTGCCCTCTAGTAAGCCTGGGCTGGCTCACTCAGACCCCCAGTGACCCCTCTAGGAGCAGACAAAGGTCTGCTGGTGGCTGGCCAGGGCATACACCTACCTCCAGCCCTTCCAAAACTCTTTCCAGAGGCAGAAGTGTAAAACAGACCTTAATTCATTTTACTGCATTAGGATCCAACGTTCACATAAGGACTGCATTTCTATTTACACTTCCATTATGCTACACTATAAGACATTTATGTTACAAGGATGATGGGATCACCTCAAGCTCCCAAATGCGTCACTGGGCTCTTACCATGTACATATACCAGTAGCAGCTCAGTACTTGGGCTGTCCGCTGGCATGTCACCACTGTGCCGTGCTGGCTTCTCTCCTTTGCAGCATCCCCCATGATGGGCACACGAGCATTTCTGACACTCCCGTCCTGCTCCCAGCAAACTGAGACCTTATTTTTGAGCGAAGTAAGCACGCCAGATAAAACCCTGCATGAGAGTGATATGTACATGATGAGGCAAGATGAATCATTAGACCTTGTGCAGTGGGATTTGGTGTTTAATGACATACTACATTTTTCAGCGATTCCAGCCACCGAGCTGAAAACTTCATTGAGTTAAAGAGATTGTTGTTGCATTTTCCTGTGTCTGAGTTTCTTTCTCCTTCCACCTCTGTTGGGCATCTGAGCACACACACTGAAACATGCCATCACCCCCTTTGCAAGTCTATATCCTATCTGGAAAGTGCATTTTGTGCAGCTATGACATTTATATAGGGAGATTACACACAGGTTAAAATCTGTCTCGCCCTCATCATGTAACCAGGTATTTCAGTAGAAATTAGGCTATTTAACTGAGTGAGCCAAAAAAGGTTTAACCTGAAATACCCTTCAAATGTGCTGTAGAAATCATTAAAGTCCTTACTATGCTCCCTGTTTGTCTCTTTGCTGTTACTAGTTTAACTGGTCTCTTACACTGTTTATTCCTCTGCCCACTTCCAGGTCTCCCATTTCCTTTCAACTGCTTTATTCTCCAAAACTAACTCAGAAGCAGTGTGTGAACTTGTGACTTGCTGACATCAGTGACAAAACCTCTGCAGCTGAGCTGATCACCATACTAGCTCAAAAAATAAATCACACCCTTGCTTTTGCACTAAGCTGTTCTGTTCCCCTCCACTCCCCAAGTGATTGCTTCAAAGAATGAAATACCATCACTGTGGGTAATTATAAAGAGTTCATATCCTGTTGGGATTACAGGTTTAAAAATATGAGTGCAAGGGAAACAAGGCATTTACAGTTTTCGTAGGAAACATACACCCACAAGAAACATATAACTTAATTTTGCTGTCAGATGTTCCCACAGACTCCTCCTGAAAGGCAGCCGAAGCTGTACATATGTGCCTGAAATAATTTATTTTTTTAAAAAGTTAGTATTATTTTTAGATTGTCACCCTCCAGTCCTTCAGAAAGGTTCATGTGGGAAGTTTTTAGTGCTGCAATAAAACCCTTTATTTTGGAATTTATTGACATTGGAGTGTCTATAATGACAGCTATACAGACTTGGAGTCTGCTGGTCCTCCTGCAGCTCATGAGATCTTGGACAGACAGACATTAAGGTTCCTTTTCAGGAGAGTCATTGTCTGCCGCATCCCCAAATGGCCAGTGAACATGTGAGAGAGGGGCTGTAAAAATCATTTTAGCTGCCATCAAAATCAAGAAGAGTTGGCCACAAGCCTCACCTCCCTAGAGTTAAAAACTTCTTTCCTTCATAGTATTATTCTGTTTTAATTGTAAACTAAGCAAGCAGAACCTGAAGCAACACATTTGCATGCCCCAGCAGAGAGAATGCTTGCAGGGAAACCTTATTCCCTATGCAAGATTCCTCATGAAACCTGGTTGCCTCTAGCACAACACATCATGTTGAAACCAAGAGAGATCGCTTGCTGAGCGATTGCCCTGGAGCAATGGCAAATCACAGAATCATAAAGGTTGGAAAAGACCTCCAAGATCATCATCTCTAACTGTCTACCTAACATTATCATGACCACTAAACCATGTCCTGAAGTGCCACATCTACCCATTGGTTTGGGGTTTTTAATGATTTGGAATACTTTCTCCTTGGTCATATTTGCAGATATAGGAGGGGCAGCCCACTTCCCTCACCCCCACAGCTGCGGGTACTGCAGGTGGATGTGTGTCATGTGAAGTTTTATGTCCATCATCAGCTAAATGTCAGTCAGTTGGCACCACATCACATGTACGGACCTCTTGGCCAAGGAAATTATTCTGATATTATAATACTCCCAGTAAACTAGAGAAAGGAATAACAAAATATCCAGTGGAGTGATGTAATGCATCTGTAACTGATGTGCTTGGATTTGCTTTGATAAGAGTAGCCATCTAATTACATCTCTTTGCTTTCAGCATGGTTTAATCGATCATGTATTACACTGAGGGCAGATGTGCACTAGAGGCTCTTAGATTCTGATAAGCCAGTAAAAGCTTGCCGGTCCCTCCAGCACATGAATTCCGTGCTGTTCCTCAGATCTTCTGTCTCCTACCAGAGAAAATCTCTCCACCCTTGCTGAGCTGCAAAGTGGTGGCCACCCCTACTCCTTCTGGGGAAACTGTATGGGACAAGTGACCCCAAGTCTCTTGTCTTTTAGAAGGAAATATGTGGGAATTTGATAGTAAGTGTCTATCAAATGAGGAATTACCGCTAATCTGTGATGTCCAGGAAGTGAAAAAATTTTAGCCTAACATGCTACAGCAGCTTAATGACATGACAAAATACATGATGAAAGTAATGAAGGGACCAAACACAGGAGGATTCCTCTGGGTTAATGTGAAGGGGTGACTTTGCTCTATCCATGTGCTTTGGGGTCTCCCCAGCTCACTCACCTCACCCTGGTCATGCAGGGTCTGAAGTCTTCTCCTGCACTCTTGGACAGAGACATGCCCATGCCAGGACCTGCAACACTCCATCTCTCATTACACCAGTTGGATTGGCAATGCATGATCAAACTAATTCATCTGAATTATATGAGGAGAGGAACACTCATTCCCGAAATCTCTGCAAATCAGGTAAAACCCATCAGCAATTAGAAAGGAACAAGCCAATATCGGATGAGATTGTTTGTACCCATATAATGATGCTGAATCTTTGCACTTGTCTTTTCATGACTGCAAGTAAAATCTTGATTTGTACCACTATTTATTTTTATCTTTCATCTTACAAAGTATAGATATAATAAAGCAACGTCTCCTGAGCATCGGCTGTGTTATTACAGGAGAAATGAAATATTCCTATGTAGAACTAATAGATGATAGTAAATGTTAGGATATCCTTGAGATCTGTGTGACCATTTAAGCAGAAATTACCTTAGATTAAAAATGGGCTATAGGCACTTACAGGCTGTATCCACAGCCCTTTAGAGAAAAAAGTGAACCATCAAGAATAATTTTTTAGTGATCGTTTCCATCTGAAGTGCAATTACCTTTTTTCTAACTCCTCAGAGCATTATCAATAAGAAGGAGCCCATGGATGATTAAGATACCTTCTTTTTGCTCCCTTCTGTTGTTGGTACTTCTGCTGCCTGTGATTTCCAAGCATCTCATGACCAACCATAAGCTTATCCTCAAGCCCCTGAATGAGAAGCTTTTGGCATCCTCATGTCATATATGTTACTTGATGTTCTTAAGGGTCTTTTCCAACCTAAAAGATTCTATGATTCTATATGCAGAAACTCAGACACCAGAGAGCCAGGGACTTGTCTGTGATAACAGGAGATATGCACAGGAATTAACAGCAGATCCTTGAGCCCCAGACCAATGTCATAGGCTTTCTCACTGTGTGGTTTCTCCTGAAGAAGATGAAGATGAGAATCTCAACCCTGCAAATCCAGAGCACCTTGTCTCCAACAGAAAAAGAGAGTATTAAGCATTTTCCAATTTTTTTGCCAAGCCAGTTCCCTTGTGCACACAAAGCTGGTAAAAGTGGACATCAAGCCACAGCACTGAAAACTTGAGAGTATTATTAATAAGCAAATGAGAGAGCTGAAAGCAGATGTTGCCATGTATAAAGGTGACAGGGACAAATCCTCCCTTCATGTGGGTATCAGAATTAGGAAGCAGGAGTCAAACAGTAGCTCAGCCCAGTGGGATTTTAACAAAATATCCGTTTATCAAAGTACAAAGTAGTCTAAAAAAAAAAAAAAAAAAAAAAGCAGCACAGCTCTAGGTTTTGAAATTGCCAGTGAAAAGACAGCTGCATTTTTCAGCAATTTTAAAAGCTATCCTTAGAATTACTTTATTTTTACTTTGTACCTAAGCCTTGAAAAGTCAATGAGCTAACTTTTTATAAGTTTTTTTACAGTATCACCTCCCAGCCTGAAGGTATTTTGATCTACACTTCTTGTCTGTAAAAATATTACTTCAAAAGTGCACGTGAAAACAACTGTGAGGGAGCATTCACTCTTTTTTGGCTGGTTTTACCTATAAAGGAGCAGAGATGACAGAGAAATTTAAGGCCATGGACAGAAACCACTGGAAGTACCCAGAAATATCATGATCGCTTTCCTGCTGGAGCCCATCAGTTTATTTTCCAAAGCAAGTGGAAAAAACACCAGTGCAAAATTCTGCTTTGTGTTACAGGTGCTTTAGCTTGCTTTTCTGCAGAGGCACTGAAGACTGGTACAGCCAGTAAATACTGACAGAGAAGGCTCATACAAGCTCTGTTCACCCCTACAGCAGAAAATACAGCTTAACGCAGGCAGAAGTAACAGCTAATGCAGCTGGGAGGGGAACACACACTCCCTGTGCATTGCAACGTGTGGGCATTGGATGCCCAAAGCATCCTTGAGCATCATACACACTCCAGTGTAGCTCTTGATATTTACAACCCCCGCTTAAGCCCAACGTTGGGGGACCCAGATGCCTCTGAGGGGATTTGGAGGCTCTCTGGTGTCCCTCTCAGCAGCCCTTTCTCCCAGGGCTGCTCATGCACAGACCCAGAAGAGAGGTATAAAAGTGCCATGAGGGGGTCTCAGCACATCATCTCCCATACTTTAGCCACCCATCCCCTTCCTGCCCCTCACTTTGATCTGTCCTGCAGGCCACCTCAGGACCCAAACCCTGAGCAGGGGAACGGGTGACACCATGATGCCCAGGTGTCCCTCACAAGCTGGCTCCTGAGCACCTGCATCACCTGCAGTATGGCAGGACCCTGAGCATGGCTCTGAGGTCTGAGAATCCCAAGAACTTTGCAGACCAGCTGCAGCACCACTCAACTCTACCCCCAGCCCTAGGGCAACATCCAGAGCACCACTGGCATCCACCCCATTTGCAAGCAGAAGAAAGTTTGGCACTGGTGTCCAAAGAAGTGCTCCTGGATGCCTTTCAAGCAAATAAATATATAACAACTCCAGCAGAGGAGACTTTTTTTTTTAAGAACATAATTTGATTAAAGGGTTTTAAAGAAATTGGTTTTGCCCAATGAGAGGTGAGGAGGGCTGCTGTGTTGGCAGGACCCTGGCATTCAGGGTGACACTGCTGCTCGCAGCATCTCTTTGCCTGTCAGTCCTTCTACTCAGCAGCCGGCACTGTCCCCACATCTCCCACTGCTGATGAAAATCTGGTGCCATGACATTGAGGGTCTCCACAACCTGCCAGAAGGGAAACAACCTCCACAGAGCAAATCATTCCAAGCCACTGCTGGTACCTGGAGATGCTCAGGGCTGGAGGGGAGGCTTCCCAGTGCTGGACCTGATTTTGGTACATCCATACCATCACCAACAACCCACATACATCACCATTACCCTACACAGTCAGGAGAGGGTGCATCCACTGCATCATTCAGTATTGTCAGTCAACTTTGCTCTAAAGCCTTTTAAAACTCCAGAAACTACAGCTGGGCATTACTAGTATCACTCCTACACCCTCCAGTATCTTTCTAGTAGCCTATTATTGTTTAATATTCCACATCTGCAGCTCTGGGACTCTGGAAGCTACCAGTCAGCATCATCCTTCAGAGAGCTTGTCCCTGCCTGGTTCAGTGCTTTCTACCGAGGGCAAAAAAATTTGTTGTGAACGTTAGTAAAGCGCCTGCAAAGCATGATGAGAAAGTGAGGAGATACTCTGAATACGCAATAATTGCCTTTTGAGTGGTGTGGTGTTTAATTAAAACCACAAAGGTTTTCTCTGCTGCAGTTAAATGGAATGGTCTGCAGAGTTGCCCCAGGGAGAGTAAAGTGACAGGCCCCACGTGGATTTTTCTTCCCCTGCTGCTCAACAAATTTAGTCATTCAAATCCTAATATATTACTGATGGGCACTTCTATCTGGAGAGTGCATAGAACTGCAAGCTACTAAACCCAGAAGTTAGAATAACTGATGCTCTACCAAGAGAGTGGCTGAGTGAGGGCACGAAGGCGACAGCCAGTTTTATTTAAGGTGCTGTCACCCATAGCAAGGATCGGTTCTCCTTCAGGGGGAAGCAAAGGGCCCATCTCCTTTCAGGACCATACACAGCATTTCAAAATCAAAGATAGCTGTTCAAATCCACATACTTTTTTACTGTGTTGGATAAAGACAGACATAGTTTTCCCAGCAACCATATCTGGCCACTCAGTCCATTTTAAAATGGGAACTGCTGACCAAAGCTGAGAGTGATTTCTGTTAGACTGGTTTCTAGCTGTCTCCCTGAAACTGCTACAAGTAGAGCTGAGTTTACCCCAGCTGAGCACATGCTCTGCCTTAGAGACTCATCCTTATTCATCACAGCTTCTCCGCTGCCATGTACGTTCTTAACATGGTCTGACAGGAGGGCACAGAAGGGTGGGAAAAAAGATTATTTTCAGAAAGCTGTCCATAGAAACATGAATTTAATACAATTTTTAATATATATTAATTTTCATATACTTTAGGTATATATTAATTTTTCCAAGTGTTTCCTATTTCTTGGTCAAGAGCATCAACATAAACAAAATAGGAGGAGGCATATATACTAAGCTTACATAAGTACCTGACATACTGTCATGATTACACTACTATTAGATCTTAATAGATGATTATAAGTAATTTTAACGGGGCATGGAAGCTTTCTAAAATACCAAAGGTTTTCCACTGGCTTTCCTTTCTAATCCACCCCCTAAAGGAATGCAAAGGCATCTGAGGAACGGGCTAACCTCTGTGTATCACCACAGACTTCCATTTGCCTATACCAAACATTATCTCAAGCCTAAATTTTCACTGATTGCATTTCTAGAATGGTGAGTTTTACATCAGGCACAACACAACCTGAATGTATCAAGCTTTCTGCCATCCAAGTCCCAAAGCTATTCTGCCTGCAAACGTCCAGAAGCATTGATCATTGCAGCCACTTTCCTCATTAGCTGGAAATGAAAGACTTCCCTAGTGCAGACATTTTTTTAAAGCAGAAATTGGACTACTTCTGAGTGCAAACAGCCTTTTTTGCTTGTTTGTTTGGCCTTTGTAGAGCAGCATGTGAATAGCACTCAAAAATGGCATTCTGTCCCTCTTTCACCCTCACAGGGAGGATTCACCCCCTGCTCAACCACAGCATGAGCTTCCCTCATCACCAGCCTCTGTTGCTGACCAACATCTACGCTATCACCACAAAGAGGAAGGGAAGATAATGAGAGACAGCTAACAATGAGACAGGTGATAGACACAATGTCAGGGAGAAACAGGAAGGTGAGAGCACAGTAAATAGAAAGGAGTCTGGTATGCAGCAGCTCTCCTGACACCTTATTAAAGACTGATGTCTAGTTGACATGGTTTCAACGGTGGTCTCTGCAATGACCACCCACCAGTCCCTTGCAGCAAGAACCTGGGCAGAGGTGCTGTAGCCGCACACCTCAGCCTTTGAATTTAGGACTCCACTCAGCCTCCAAGGCTTCAGACTTTGTGTTCTCAGTACATGAGGAAGTGAGAATTAAAACATAACACAGGCACGCGGTGACCTTGTCCTGCTCTATTCAAATCGATGCAAGTTTTTGTCACTAACTCCCATGACAGCAAAATTGAGCAGACTGTGGTATATAAAGTGAAAAACCTGTGGTTCTCCATTTGTACCATCACAGTTGAAACACTTCTTCTCTATCCAATTCCATAGTGCTAGAACCAGAGGAATTTAGGTTGCCCATTTGCACACATACTTGATACAGTGCAAAGCAGCACACTGCATTTGGGGATAGCAAAGAACATCCCTTGCTTCAGCACCAAAGCTGTCAGTTAGCATCTCAAAGCCAGGCAAGGCACTTGACCCCAGTAGCCTCAAGAAGGTTTCCCAAAACTGCCCTGACTAATGGTTATGAAGGTTTCTTTTAGGTCCCTGTGAAATGCATTAATGGTCATCTGTTTCCTACAGACCAGCTGTGTTGCAATCCATTTTCCAGACTAAATTTCCTCATTTGGATAAAGACCAGACCTAGGCAGACCTCATAAGGAGAGACTGTTGTCTTTTAGGAGCAGTGGGGGATTTCATTACACATATATAAAGCTAATCCAACTGACAAAGTGAACATCAACCAGAAACACACAAGCCCTGAAGACCAGTAAATAATATTTACAATATTTTTAAGTGATTAACAGCCACCTCCTGCACTAACAAATGTGCTTCATGCTGCAGTTAAAGCCACAGGCAGCTGAATTCTATTTATACTGTCTCAGCAGAGTGAGCCCCAGCTGCTTGCTGTTGGCCATCCCAAAGTCATGCAGGTGAACAGCTGTGCTAGAGCCGAGCTCCCATTTGCAAAGGAGAAAAGCTATTTTTAGTACTATTTGTCTATTTTTGCAGTGATCCAGACCCTGATCAGCAGCTGAACGACTGGAAACAGAAATCACAATTATCCTTGATATGGTGGTAGGGAGATAGGTGTTAAAAGATACAAAAATAGGCCTTTCTGAGAGCATCCAGGGCTGGTTGAAGGGGTGTTAGGATATGCCTTGCCCAGCTCAGACCCCAGCTGCATTGAGCCTAGGGACCTGACCTGGATTGGCAGCTAAAACCTCACTTTCCTTCAGGCAGCTTAGCCCCGGCACAGCTACCCTGTGCCAGCAGATAAAACCAAGCTGGAAAGCTCTGAATCTGGTCAGCAGGAAACATGGCCAGCATTGGCAAACCCCCTGGCCAGTGAGTTCTGCTGCAGCAGGATCTCCTGAGTGGAGAGGGAGGAGCAGAGCCTGGTCAGAAAAGAAACAGGCCCATCATCCCCCACCAGCAATATAGCCTGTCAGAAGTGGTAGATAGGTGAAAACTAGCTCCTACAAGCATTGGGAAACAAATGCAAAAGGAGAGGGTTTCTTTGCACTGTACAGCATGTGTAGGTGGTGTGTTCCACTTGCATGACACATCTAGATGAAGCACCACAGCCCTAAGGCACAAGGGGTTATTAATTTGCATGTAACCAGGCATTCAGTTATGTGACTGCTACAACATGACACCTCCTGCAACTCTGGGAAGAGCAGCAAGGGATGGGCAACAGATGATCCATACATTTGTCAAAGCCACTGGTGTGTTCTTCATTTCTGTCTTACTGGTCTGAAGCAGTGGAATTTGTTATGTTCCAGTAGGAGATCAATACATAATTTAACTAAGACAGATGATTTCAGGTTCTCTGTGCTGGCATTGCCTCAACCAGAGGCTTCTGAGACCTGCTCTCCATGCATATCTGCTTGTGGGTGTTGTACCAGCAGCTTTCTCTGGCTCACTGCCCCATTTGGTTGTATTGTTGCATTTACAGAATGTTACAAAGAGAACATTTTTAAGAAGTCAAGAGGCCCATGGCTGTGCATGGTTCATATGGTCATTTAATTGCTGCTTTCCTTCTTTCGTCTTCTCAACTAACCAAGAAGGTCTTGGGCTAATGGACTGAGCAAGAATGAGGAAAGAGTAAATAGCAGTTCCCATTAAGCATCCTCCAAGCCACTGCCAGGAGCTACAGCTAGCTCAGGTATGTTCACAGCAGTTCGACATTGTGGGATGATGACTTTGAAGGCTGAAATTACACTACTTCCACATGTACCCCAGAGCACTGCAATTGGTTTGCACATGTGGTAGAGACTGAAGCTCCAGAGCTGCCCTGATGTGGGTGTACAGGTGTTCTCCCATACCTTCAGCTCCCCCATCACACCTGAATCAAAAGACATGGCCACCTCCCTTGGGTTGAAGATCAGCTCTGTGCCAAGTTGACACCCTATCTAAAGACAGTACTACACACTGCCTTCGAGCTCTGAATTTAAAAGAATAAAAGCAAGAGACCCTACTGTTCCCTAGAGCAGCAGCTGCACCTTTTCCTCCTGATTCCCTTTGGTTTACCAGGTGGGTGGGTTTGCTCCATCCCTGTGATGCACTGAGTACCCACAGTCACTACCACAGCTCACTCTCCATGCTAGCAGGCCAGCTGCAGGTATTTCAGTGGCTGCTATGCCATATATTGGTGGCCAAAATCTTCCCTGGAGGGAAACTGGTCAGTGTCATGCCCACAGCTCCCTGGGTAAGTGCAACTGCTCTGGAGTTTGTACCAGACACACCTCACATGACACTTTGTCTTCCTGGAAGGGCCAAAGAGCAAGTTTTAGACTTTATCTGCAAATGTCAGATTACCACACTGGTTACTGTCCTGTCTCCCAAACCCTCTTGTTCACATAAAACATCTTTCAGCAGCCTGACACCTTACATGATTTCCTTTGGCAAGGGAAACAGGAAAAGAAAGATCCTCAGAAATGCATTCCACAGGATGCGCATGAGGTGCAGTGAAGTCCTGGATGGTTTTATTTTCTCTGATATGGACAGAATAAATAAGCATCCAGTCACTGTTGGAAGCTAGTTCTCACAGCATGACTGGAATCCCTTTAAAAAAAAAAATTCAGCAAAACCAAACCTTGCAATACTAATCGGCAAGATGTTAATCAGCTTCCAAAGTTCTCCTGTAAGAAAATTACACTTTTATCTACAGACAAACTACACTCGAGAGGGAAGAGTCTAAACCATTGAAAACTACTAAGAGCACAACAGCGTTAGCATAGATCCATGGGCTAAATCAACAGCCAGTCTAATCTCAGGAAAAACCCCAATTTACTTTATGCAGCTCCCCTGATTCACACCAGATGAGCACATCTCTTACAAGAGAGATTAAAGAGAGAGCTAAACCTTCATCTCTCTACAGCAGAAAGATAAACAGCACTGCAGTTTTCTCATAATGAGTGTTGTACCATAATATATTGTGCCTGAAATCCAGACCCTGCAGCACAGAAAGGGACTTCTCTCTTCTTTCCAAAAGATTTCCCTTTTGAAAATTTATTTCCTTCCTGTGAAGAGAAGGGGGGGGGGGGAAAAAAAAGCATACTTAAAATGCTACCATGGATGAAAATGCAGGTCAGATGATTAGAAAAAAAACTCAGGTCTGACAGAGCCAGTTTTAAGCTCTGCTCTAGATGCTGCTTTGCTGAAGCACAGGATGGCTTTGCTGTACCAGGGCAGGCAGGTCTGAGCTGGGGGTCCTGGGGAAGCTGCAGAGCACACCCACCCAGCATCTTCAGCAGCAGTAGCATTTTGGGGAGGCCACACTTTCCCGTCAAAAGATCCAATACCTTAAGCAAGCTATGGAGCCAAGCAAGGGTTTTTTAGTGCTGGCAGTCCACCACATGCTTAATAAGCGCTACTCATTTTCTGGGGAAACCCCAAACGGGCAGTTTTGGTCTCAGATGATGTTGTTTAAATTAAAGGTAATAACGAGAACAAAATGTCAGTGGCCAAAGGACCGTTGAAATAGTATCTTCAGGAGCCCTTGTAGAGAAAGGAGAATCTGTGCTGGAGACCAAGATGCCCCCAAATTGGACCAAAGGAGGCAATGCCATGGAGTCAGCACTACCCGAAATACCCTGGGTAGATGCCCCCAGCTTCTACAGCCACTCTTACAGGCTCAGGCTTTCATGCCAGACTGGAGAAGTGCAGAGCTGCCTGACAGCCAAGACCTGCTATGTGATTTGTTCCAGTTGCTTGGTTTTGCAGTGCACAGGGTACTGTAACAGCTACCAACATAAATGAAGTAACTGCTGTCATCTGCTATGCTTACTGCATGGAGAAAGGTGGAACTGGGTGCTTTGGTTCTTGGCTAGAGTTACCTACTGCAATCCCCCATCCCAAATCCTCTCTCACCCTTGCTGATATGTGCAACATTTAGCATCCTGGAAGATCAGTATACCTCATGCCAAAACTACCGAAGTTGGGACTTGAGTGAAACGTCAAGGTTCAGTGGGTGAACTTCATCAGGTTCATGCACAGATGGTGAATTAGGAAACTGGTTTGGTTTTGATTTTAAACCCAAGGGCTGCTTTGAGCACACCGAAATGTGGACGTACATACATCACACAGCTCATGTGCACCTCCTTGTGTTCCCACATCTAGATCACAAGCCTTTTGCACTTTAATACACATCCTTTTTTACAGCACATAAGCTCAAAGCAGGCTTTTTTTTTTTTCTTTTAATGTCATTGATTGATATTTATATGTGACTGAATTGTTAACACTACATCCCAGTGTCCCTGAATTGAATGATTGAGAAGAGATGACCTACTGCAAACAGAAAGAAAGCATAAGCTTGAAAAATCTATTACTACCCAAAGGTAAAAAGAGGAGCAATCAGTGGGTATAGAAACCAAAACTCCTATGCTGCCTTCCCAGGTCATGGCAAAGAATTTAAAACAAACAAACAAACAAACAAACAAACAAAACCACCACCACAACAAACAAACAAACAAACAACCATGCAAGGACTTTGTAGAACCAGAGTGTCTGCACTAAAATCAGCATCAGAATCATCTTGCTGGTCATTTTAGGGTTGCACATTGATATGAAGCTTGATTTTTATTTTTACCTTTTTTATTACTGGTTGATTACCAGCTGAACACGAGTCAGCAGTGTGCCCAGGTGGCACAGAAGGCCAATGGCATCTTGGCTTGTATCAGGAATAGTGTGGCCAGCAGGT
>JAAGNO010002427.1:54012-67182 GCA_033439905.1 Ceryle rudis
CCCAGGGACTGAAGGAGAGCCCCAGGGAGGGGGGGTGGGGGTGGAGAAGGAGGTTGGTGAAGAAAGATAATCACCAACTATCTGCAGACTATTAGGAGTTTTTATTATAAGAGTTGCTACTCCAAAGGATTTAGAAGGTAGGAGGTTTACATTTAGTGTGTATTACTTCCCCCTCCAACCTAAGTACTTAAAATAAGGCACCTAAATAAAGATGGCTTGTTTGAAGATACTGCACATCACCAGCTCTCGCTGCATTTAAAACAGTCACAGTTTCAATGTATGCTTGCAGCAATTTATGACTACACTTGACTTCTGTTCCCATGCCACACTAAGTCATATTTTAAGCACTGATTTCAGCAAGGTATTCAGAGAGCTTCTTTGTGGAAAGAGCTAAAGATGTGCTGGAGAAGATGGGAAACAGCAAACTACAGAAAAACCTCTCTGAGGTTCTGAAAACACTACCTCTCCACTGGTAGAGGCCAGGTACCAGGGCCACAGCACTTTGGACTAACACTCAGAAGCAAAGCCTGAGCACTGCCCTAGGAAATCTGCATGAACAGAGAGTTCGAGAACACAGGCCATTTCTAGACAAGGACACAGAGTTAAAAGAAACAAGACTGTGGCAGCTGGAGATATTCTAAGCAGCTTCAAGTAGACTCTAGTAAAGTCAGAAAAAAAGCAGTACTTCTGGTCATACTTTGATTCCTCTTGTTGAGAGCAGTCTCCTGGCTTTACAAAAAAGTACCTGAAACCTAATTGCACAACTACAGCCAAAGGGGAATACCAAACTATAAGTGGTTATAAAAGTAATTAAAGGGTAAGAAATTAAATAATTTTATGGATTTAAAACCAGAAGAAATGAGTACGAAATAGTCAATTAGTACCATCACAGGAGTAAAGCTAGCACAGTACAACTTGAGAAAGGCTCAGATCAGGATATAATAAAAAATACATTTACCAATTATCTAAAGATACTTAATAGTATGGTGATAGCCTGTGAAGATTATAAAAACTATCTTTAAAAGCATTAACAGTAAAATTTAATAGTTGAACAGCATACTGGTTCATTTCAGGACAATATATGCCAGAGGAATGAACTTAAAAGTCCTAAATTGACTAAAAAAAAAAAAAAATTCAGGAAATAGTGGAGAAGGTTCCAGGATAACACATACTGAGTATGCACTGATCATGAAAAGCAGTTATTAGGATGAACTAGAAAAGCAAAAGTATTTGGCATTGTGTCAACATGACAAGACAGCTTTCAAAATGAGGAATAAAGTTCAGCAATTGTACCTGTAAGATTAAATTCTAAACAAAAGTGATATAAGTAAACATCATTCTCCAGGACTTGAGATACAAGACAAGGATGGGTGATACTTCATAATTGATTTAGTAAAGATAATAGGCTAATTCCTCATATAGTTATTCCTTGTTTGAGACAAAACTACTCCACAAGGTCCATTACTGATCAGATCCAGTACAGCCACAGTGTTCTATAGTAACCACATTCTATCCATCTGAGTATCATCTAACTCATTCCTTCACTGTGGAACTCGGAAAAGGAAAATTAAGAGAGATTTTTAAGTGAAAACATACCATAACAGTACTCTGCCCACATTTCAGATCAAAATCTCAGTCCCGAGTTTGTCAATCTGACTAAAATTGACTTATGGGAACAATAAAAACACTGTAGAGTTTACAGCTAAATTAGAATGTCATAAATGACCACACCTTGCAAGCTACAGGTACACAGCCCAGCTTTATTTAGCATAACTATAGGCTCCTGCTGAAGGAAACAGGAATAAATGATGGGTGATAGAGAAGCAGGAGGAACTGCTTATTGTGGTTAACAGATGAAATTTATGCCACATTAAAAATTGGTGAATTTAATACCAAAAAGGAATAACTGGATCCACTAAAGGATTTTAATTAAATACATCTTGACTTATCTCACACTAACAAAACCGGCTACTTGTTTCCCCTACGATGCCATTTGCTAAAAACTATAAACATGGGATTTTTCCTGTATCACAATTCTACATTTACTGGGCAACCTCTTTCTTCAATGGCTAAGCCTTATTACAGTGAAACAGACGTTATTAAAATCTGTCAGCACATAAAAGCTAAACTGTTCTTTTACAAGAAACGAGCGCGCGGAATATAAATAAGCCTTTTTTTATCAGCAGGTTAAATTGGCTGATTTAGGAAAATAGAAAATAATCTTTCAGAACCCTTCTCTCTGCTCTTTGAAAAACAAAAAGGGATTGACCTCAAAAGCACCGACTTGAGTGACAGAAATAACCTAGAAGACTTAACAAATAATCATCATCAACATCACCAACTGTGCTCACACATGGACAGAGCTCCTGCCATACACACTCTCTATGGGCAGAGAACGTCTATTATAAACCCTAAGGCTGGAGTATGACAACTTTTTTTAATGTTTTTTCACTAAGATTTCTTCCCCTCTTCACGACAAAATAAAGTTTACCCTGTCCACCATTTACACAGTCTTACCTTCCTTGACACGATAAAGCATTGTCAGTGTGTCATCACTGGTCAGAGCGGTAACATGTAGGTTATTTACTGTTGGCACTTGGTCAGCAAGAGCTGTCAGTTCATGGAAGTGTGTAGCAAACATACAGAAAGCACAGATTTTGCTAGCGATGTATTCTGAAATAGCCCACGCTAAACCAAAGCCATCGTAGGTAGAAGTTCCTCTTCCCAGCTCATCAATGATTATCAGGGAGTTTTCAGATGCCGTCCTAAAAGCACAATATCATTTTATTATATTTGAGAAGAGCATGAACTCTAGATATTGGAGTGCCACGAGTTACATTGCAAAGGCACAGCATAAAAGAGGTAGAAGACCTTTCTTATTTACATAATAACATAGGAATAAAGTGCACACACAGTGTCACACAGATCATTCCAAATTAGTTTCTTTGTCCCAATTAGGCTTTGGCCTCCTGGTAGCAGCTCTACAGGTCCACTGAAATAAACAGGAGGCTACTTCAAGAACTTCGGAGCTCCGTAAAAAGGACTTGAGAACTTCCCCCAAGATCCTACATAAAAGGAAATCTTAAATGCATCTATCTTAAAGCACCTCTTTTCCTATCAGCCCCAACCAACAAAAATCAAATAAGCACAGGACTTACCTCAGGATTGAAGCAGTTTCTAACATTTCAGCCATGAAAGTAGACACACCTTTCAACTGACTGTCTCCAGCTCCCACCCGAGCCAGGATACAATCCACAATGGTTATTTCTGCAGAGTCACATGGTACAAAACACCCAATTTGGGCCATAAGAACAATCACCCCTGTCTGCCGGATGTAGGTTGATTTTCCTCCCATGTTAGGGCCTAAAGAAGAAATTTCGCAAATTAATTAAATAAAACATCATCTTTTACAATTCTACAGTTCTTTTAAAGGCAAACAGGCTCTAAATTAAAACAAAGAACATTTAAACCTATTACTCTTCCACCAGAAGAGTAGCAGACTTGTCTTTACAGGTGCAACAAGTAAGCTAACCACTACCACTAAGGCTTGTTTCTGTCTTACTCAGTGCTGCTCTTTCAAAAGAAAGGTCATTGGAGAGCATTAGGGGCCTTCATAAGTTTTAAGACTTCTCAGAAGTATAAGCAAACATCTAAAACACATGTTCATACCTAAAATAAGCTTTAAATTAAAAGTCATCAGTGTTGCTGCTTTCACCTCAAACAACAATTACAATTTGCCTGTAAAAATGAATAGCTTAGTTCACCCGTTAGCTTGTACCTGGGCTGATTTAAATGACAATTTAAAAGGATTCTGAATCAGCAAAAGCAGATCTTAGTAAGTTAATTTTAACTGAAGTACAAATGAAATAAAAAAGTATTTTCCAGAAAACTGATCATTAAACCCAATTTTATACTTTTGCTACTCTGAATGCATGTCAAGGACATCTGAATGGAAATTAAAATTCAATTAAATCTATAAACACTAAAAATGTTTGCCTGTGTACTAAAATGATCTTAATTACACCAGAAAATAGGGGAAAAGAAGGGTAGAGTCATGGAAACATGTTTTGCATTTAAAATTTACTTTAATACTAAACAAAGAAAATGTTAACAAAGAGGCTGCTTAAAATCTTGCCCACAGAATGTGCCTACGTGGCTACAGCACAACTGATGTCCAGTGGAATTTTCCACATCACTTAAGCAGGTTTAGGATCTCCAGCTCCTGAAGTTGACTGGCTTCTGGAGTTACCTTCACTAAAGCAAAGAATTCATATCTGAAGAAAGGACTAATTTCTTATTTCCTCCTGTCCTAGCAGTCCCTCTCTTCTTCCCAAATGGAAATTTCTACATTAGTGATCATCTGAGGTGGTTCTGCCCCTCTGCTCTAGCGAGACCTCACTTGGAGTACTGCATCCAGCTCTGGAGCCCTCAACACAAGAAGGACATGGACCTGATGACATAGGTCCAGATGAGGGCCACAAAAATGATCAGAGGGCTGGAGCACTTCTACAAGGACAGGCTGAGGGAGCTGGGTCTGTTCAGCCTGGAGAAGGGAAGGCTCTAGGGAGACCCTCTAGCAGCCTTCCAGTACCCGAAGGGGGCCTACAAGAAAACTGGGGAGGGACTGTTTACAAGGGCATGTAATGATAGGACAAAGGGCAATTGTTTTAAACTAGAGAAGGGTCAATTTAGAGTGGACATTAGGAAGAAGTTCTTTACTATGAGGGTTGTGGAGGCACCACCCCCAGATAAATTCAAGGTCAGGCTTGATGAGACTCCAAGCAACCTGATCCAGTTGAGGATGTCCCTGCTCACTGCAGGGGGGTTGGACTAGATGACCTTTGGAGGTCCCTTCCAACCCAGAGCATTCTATGATTGTCCAAACAGTGCACTAAAACTACAATCCTAGCAACTAATTCCATGACTGTTAGTTTGGAAGATGAGAAGTGTGTCTGTATGTGCATAGACATGTAGAATATCCACTATCAAAGGAAACATTTCACAGGAACATTGTGGACACTTTCTCTTTTTAATATAACTAACAAAACCAGCTTAAAAATACCCTCCCTTCTTTTCCAGAGCTAAATCTTATCCCCCATACAGAAAGATGAGTAACTTGCTAGCAGCTCAGCCTTCGTTGATTAGAGAAATTGTTTTGACAGAGTTCTATTGGATTGTTTGTTTGCTTGTTGCTTGTTTGCTTTTTTAAAGGCATCATTACTGGAAATACTGAAGACATTTAAAATGTAAATAACAAATGAAAGATAGAACCAAAACACTTACCGGTAATAATGTGGAACATCTGCTTGCCCTTCTCAAACATAATGTCATTGGGGATGAAAGCCACCTCATCCTGGACTTCGATGCAAGGATGCCTGGCACCTTTCAGCACAATCCTTCCTTGTCCCTTTTCCAGAATGACAGGACGGACATATGGTACTGGTGCTCCGTTTGACACATGAGCAAAACTGACAATTGCATCTAACTGAGCTATCACATCATTCATCGTCTGTATTGGCTCTGCATAACCTGTTTTGAATTAGGGATACACACAATTCAGCATGGTTAGATTTCTGTTTATGTGAATGCTGATATGGGGCAGTCTGCAAGATACAGTGCCTGTGATGCCAGACAACTAGACTAAATGGCTCAGCATCCCCAGTAGCAGTTTCTAAGTTTTGGTGTTTGGGGTTTTTTTTCAGTGAAAGGGATGAGGGACATGAGTCTGTGGAGATAACCATCTAACACCTGCAAATGGGATGCCTGTGTCAGAAGTGGTGAGCAGTGGCTTGAGGAAAGAGCCTTACCTGTACAAAGTACATTTACTTTTCTAACATCATCTCTTGAACTGGCTAAGTCTAGATCATGAAGATTTTAAGTCACTTTCATTCAAGTATTACACACATAATCCAGTCTCTTTCGTTAACTTGCCTCCACTTGGGGAAAAAAATGCTTTTTAAGCACACATATGCACTCCTAAGTCTATGATTGCACACCACAGAAGCTTTAAGCAGCAGCAAAAGACTTTATTAAGTGTACCGGGTATTTATAGATGACATTGAAGCTAAATCCACTATATAATACAAATTGGCTTTCTACATAAATATACAACCTTAGAATGCTACACACACAAAAAAAATCACCACTTGAAAATTACCAAAATACAAAACAAACAAACAAGAAATATCTAACAAGCTACTGATTTTGTCATATACTGGCAAATTCCTTATCATGACAGCAGGTCAAAGCTTACAAAGATTTCCACTGTAACTTAATACACAGTCAAATATATTAATATATCAGTTTTAAAATTGTTTTTTAATTGTTAATATATTTACCCCAGCTTCAAATTCATTAGTCCTTTCACTTTCCACTTGTCTCTTTCAAAGAACTAAGATTTGTTCTGCTGGAATTAGTGCCTTTGGGAGAGGCAATATTTACAGAAGCCACCAGTCCAAATTCCCGGATGTGTCTTCTACTTTCAGTGAAGGATAGCAAAGAATGCCCTGCAAGTAGGCAATCTTGGAGCACAATATATGGAAATTAATTTGGAAAACAGTGAAAAAAAATTTTTTTTTTTATTGTAACATGTAATTGTTGACTAACTTGATCCTACATTGTATACCAGTGTTCTTTCTTTTCCATCCTTCATAGGCCTCAGGTCCCACTCCCACATTTCTCTGTTGTCCTTTACCCCTTCTGCCTTCTACTTAGTCTGCTGTTTGGATGGAGATGCCCAGAGTCAGGGAGGTAGGTGGAGGACAAATGTGGCCTCTATGGGCATATTTTCGTTCCTTTAACGGGATTAGCATTTTTTACACACCCCATCCCTGCACATTTGTAGCAATGCCACAAAAGGGTTTGCCCACAGAAGTCAATATATTTCAAACTTTCAACAACTGTCTAAAAGCCAAACCTCATTTTTCACACTACTTGATTGGGGAATGTTAAGGTTCTTCTCTGTAGAAGGACCTACAAAGTAACTGCAAGTCCTCCCAGCATTCCAGACTGTGATTAAAAAAAAAAAAAAGCAAAATCAAAAATCAACATTGACATATTCACCTGAAGCAATGTTAATGATTTCCTTAACAATTGCATCCTGAGCCTCTTCATACTCTTCTCTGTTCTTTATATATTCATCATTGACAGAGCTCAATTTGCTGTGAAAAAAACCACAATATTTAGAAGCTGTGGTGTTCCTGTCTTCATTGTTACAATGCCAAACTTCTGGCCTCCTCACCTACACACCAATACCTATTTTAACAGCAAGGTTCAGCAGAAAGACCACAAAGAACTAACCTACAATTCATCCACACCAGGGTGTGAGTAATATTAATTCCAAGTTGAAGATCACCCACATGGGCCAACTAAGCAATTCCAGCACCTCTGAACACATCATTCTTAAAAAACTTACAGTAGTCGTTTGTTAGAGACATGCTACATGATAAGGACTTGTTCTTAAAGCTGAATTTCTGGCCATTTTGCAACAAGATGTGACATGTTATAGAACTGGCAGAGGAGAACTGCTGCTAAGCAACTGTGTAATTAGCCATGAGTCCTAGTCCTACAGCAGGCTTATTAGAGCTAAAGCCATTGAGTCTTTAATTTAGTAAAAATCTCAGTGAACTACTGGCATTAAGAACAGGTTCTAATCTTCAAAATAAGGTAATTTGAAAACAAGAGAGTTTTTAAAAGTGTTTATTCTTCTCAAGCTTGCCTCTGAACACAGAGCAGTCTGTGGGACTGAAAATGAAACACACCCAAGTAGTGCACTCACACTATAAGCACAAGTCAGCCTTGTGCTTCTAGTACCATCTACAGAACCAACTATAACTTAACTAAGCACAGAGAAGTCTTGTTTTATTAGTAATCCATGGGTTTCTTCTGAAAGGGAAAGCAACAGAGGATTCTTACAGCAGAGGTTCTAAGTTACAGAATGTAACTTCACCATTACGTTTAGATTCATAATACATTTAGAAACAAAAAAAAGAAATCTGTTTTAAATTTCAGAGATATTTTGAAAAAAATATTCTCTGAATAAATGTTAAACCAAAATGCATTTAAGGTTTACACTTTGTTCACTTAAGGAAATTGGTGTGCAATACACCAACATATTGCTTGGCGTGAACCAATATGCTTGCCCTCCTTTCCAAAGCAAAGGATTTAATACTATGAAAATGAGTGATTAACAGAAACAGTCACTACTAGTAATAGCAGTGGCTTGAAACCAACCTTGCCCTGTGGGCAGTGCTCCTCATATGCGTCTGTCAATTAAGATCTCTCTCAAACTCACTTTTCTGACAGTAACTCCAACAGGAACTGTTACACATAAAGCAACAGCAGCATGGTTTGTCTGAAACAGACTGTATGATGTATTAATCTCTGCTATTTTTACTCTTCCATATATGACACATGCAGGAGGCTTAGAAACTAGTTTTCTCCTGGACCTGCCATTGACAGGCAAGGAGGAACTGGTCAGAAGGTTGCTGACTGTGGTTGATTGTGGTTGATACTGGGGCCAATACTATTTATGTCTTGATTAACAACCTGAACCGTGCGACTGACTGTACTCTCAAATGCACTCTCAGCAACACTGTGAGCTCCCCCACATTAAGGAGATCTGTCAGCACACAAGGACAGCACTGCTATTCACTGGGCTATCTAGAGGCTAAAGAAAGTTGGACAAGAATTTCAACACAGGTAATGCACCTGAGATGAAGTAACTCCATGCAACAGCACAGACTGGGGTCCAAATGGTTGTTAAACAGCTACTTATAAAACAGTTTGAGAATCCAGTGGACAAGAAATTGAACACGAGCCAGTGGTGTGCCCTTGAGGCAGAGAAGTCAAGCCCATACTGGCTGCATTATTAAGAGCCAACATATCAAAGAAAGCGATTCTTCCCCTCTATTCAGCTCTCATGAGACCACATCTGCAGTGCTGACTCCAGTTTTGTCTTCTCAGTGTAAGAGAGACATTGAACCTGGACAGATGGCCAACACCACAGATTTGGAGCTGGAGTACATGGCATACAAGAACACATTGAGAAAATATGAAGTCAGTTTGGAGAAGAGAGGCACCAAACTCTTCTTGGAGATGCACAGCAAAAGAACAAGATACTCAAAAAAAAAAACCCCAAAACCCAAAAAACCAAACAACCAAACAAGGGAGAATTCTTGTTAGATCTGATTAGGAAAGTTTTCACAAAGAGTGGTTCATCACTGGAACTTGTGCCTCATGGAGGCTTAGAGAATGGACACCTGGGCAAGGCCTTGAGCTACCTTATCTAATTGTGAGACAAGATCTAATTTCCAAGGTGACTGCTTTCAGTGAGAAGTTAAACCAGTTAACCTCAAGAGGTCACCTTCAACGAAGCTATTACCCGATTCTGCATATGCAACTTTCTATTCTGTTTACTCTGTGAAAGAATAATGAAGGAGAGAAAGGAAAACATCTGATGACCAAGGTAGCCCTTGTTTCTTCTTAATGCTCTCAAAGAGCAAAAAATTCAACAAAAAGTGTAGACTTTTTGCTTGGCTGACCCTGATCTGTGACAGAATTGCTGTCCGAAGAGACACTGGAACAGCATCAATGGAATTAGCTCAAAGGCTGAAATTTTTAAACAGCTTAATCCAGAGAGTCACGGAATTGAAGTCCAATACATAGGACCAACAGAAATGACAGCATGATTTGGAACAAATAAAAGGTAATTACCAACAAAACTGCTGCATATCATATTTGGTGATAAACATAAATCACTCTTTTCCCATTGCAGCTTGTGAAAGTGTCTGTATAAACACTCACGGTGAATGCAATTATGCTACTAGCTGCAGCTAAAACAGAGAAATTAGCCCAAATCAAAAGACCAAAAATAGCTAACAGTTGGCAAAGTAAAAGGGGAATGCAGCTTTTAACAGAAACTGTGTGACTACTCCTCCCTCACACCAATCTTGCTCAACATCTCAATCTCTGAGTCAATTAAAAAGGTGAAAATTCAGCCATTCGAGATGTATGAAAACCAGTTTATAATCACAATTACAAAGAAAGGATCAATTTTGTTTCTTCCACAGCAAAACTACTAAGCTGACCTCATACCTGTTAGTGAATTTCACACCATTCTTCTGTGTATCAACTATTCCATACTTGGAGTTGTTACGGAGAACTTTTTCCTCCTTGCAAGTTATTCGAAAGTGATGTCCAAACTGTGAATTTGTTTCCAGTTTGATACTTTTGCCAGCTTCCAAACCTTTTAGATGAAAAGAAAGAAAACATAAACCAACTGTACTATGAGAAATCCTGCAGCCTGTGCTATTTCTGTTCACTAATCCTCAGATCGTACGCTGTAGCCTCTCAGATACACTATTTAGGGTACTCGCTTTGGTTCTGTACAGGTATGAGAAATACCCAGATCTAACAGAAATTTACTGAGGCATTCTCTGCTCTTGCTTTGATATGGTCTCAAACTGCATATTCGAATCAGGTTCAGGGTTACTGTATTGCTCCATACTCTCCAGAAAAATATTCATAGCACACTGCAAGGACATTCTATACTGCTACTGTAAGCACAGCACCTGTAGTCCTGTGATTTTTTTACTAACACATACTTCTGCTATTGAGATTTCTTAATTCCATACCTACACAATCTTGTCTTTCCTTCTTTTCATCCAAGTATCTTGTTTACACTATAAAAAAAATCATGACTAAAAAATATGCAAGCCCTTAAGGGTGTATTCTAAAATAACTATGGTGTTGCCAGTTCTCCTTCCCATATTTGCATTAAAAATTGATTAATTTCTTTAAAGTTGTTCTTCGAACGCCCCATTTATCAACTGCACGTGGAACTTTCTTGCACAGGATAATCAATTATTTACATGTCACTTGCTTACACATTACATTTTGCAAAGAACTTCAAAAGAAAAGAAGCATGTCCTGAATGGACAATAAGGAGAATGTACGGGTGGGGAAAAAAAAAAGTTTCACTGCATGTCCTCAAGGGATGTAGAACAGAACTGGGCTTAGCCAAGAGTTAGAGGAGTTCCTACAAAATGAATTCTACACTATCTTGAAACCTACACAATAATATTCTGAATATTCTGGAATGACATCCCAAAAAAACCCAAAAAAACCCAGTCCTAGTTATAAACCAAAGATCACTCAGTTTTCAACAAGTTGTACTGTGACAACTAAAGTCACCCAAAACACTTTACAAAGGAGGTAAAGAGTCAAAGGCAGTTTCATACCCTACCTAATTCTTTGGCTGCACTCCTTAAAAAGGACTGCATTTGTTCTTCCAGTTCATTCATCTTCTCTCTTAATTCTGTCAAATTAGGATCAAATGAAGCCTTGACAAGAAATTCATGATTGTCCACCTACAGAAAAATAACAACAAAAAAAAAATCATATGAACATAGGCAGAAAAAACCAAAACAAACAAAAATTTTTTTAAAATAAAAATTTAAGAAAAAAAAGAAAAAAAACCAAGAGAATCACCTCCCTGATCGTACACGGTGAAATGAATCTGCTTAATCAATTATTCAATTAATGTTTTTATATACATAAAATGCTGAAATTTTATGCTGTTTGTGATAATTGGTGTCTGAATCAACTACAAAACAAATATGTTTCGAACGCTTGTTTTCTCGAATAATATACTTTATACAAGCAAAACACTCCTTTCCTTTGAAATGGAGTCACCTGCATATTTATTTGCATATAAATAACAAAGCAGCAGGAAGGAAAAAAAGGAAAGTCCAGGGAAATTGAAACTATCTGTATGTTTAGCTTGGACTTATGCAGCTAATCAAGACAGAGTGTAAAAGGATGGGGTATTTTAAAACAAGAAGTCTTTGGAAATAGTATTTTCTGAAACAGTGTGTGCCTCAAGAGCACACACTGAAAGCAGCCTACATAATATCACCAAAAATCCTACCCAATTTCAACAGTTATTTTAACTTGAAAAGCATACACATTTCCTTCCAAGCTAAATATTTTCAGAGACACAATTGAACCAAGTTGTATTTCATCTTTTTCCTCTCTCTTACCCATGCTTCCACTGCCAGGTGTGTGTGTCTGATGACCTTACAAGCCTCAAGTTTAATTTGCAAGCACAACTTCTAACTGCTAAATAAAAGAAACTCAATTTTTAACTAACAAACAAACTTTTACAATCAATGAAATACTAACACTGCTGTCCGGCATGGAAACTAAGTACTGGCTTTCATATTAGTAATGTATTTAATCTAACTAAGTTAAAAATAAATAAATAAAATTTATAAATAAATAAACAAACAAACCTCACAAAACAAAAACACCAAACAAACCGGAAAAACACTTTCACAAAGCTTCCCACTAGCTGGGAATTACCTGCCAAGTTGTACACAAAGCAGCTGCAAATACTTTGCAAATCATACTGAAACAAGATGGGGGATTAGATACAATTTCACTTTTACCCACAAGTATATGTTCGCAAGACGAGGAAGAAGAGAAAGGGAGGCTCACAGCTCCTTTACTCCTTCCCAGACAATAAAATTATCACTCTGGAAAGCACTGAGCAACAGGAAGTGTAACTGCAAGAATAACCACATACATCTTGCTCTACTAAGCACAAGAAGCACTTCAAATCTGCAGTGCATCACAACGTATATAAAAACATTAGACTGAAGGCTCCCACGTTCTGCAGCAACTTCAGACAAAGACCTGGGAATGCAATCTGGAGATGAAAGCCACAGGGCTTTTACATTTTGAATTTGGAATGAGGAGATGAGCAAACTATCATATGAAGCAACTGCACAGAATACTGTATATTCATAGAAACATAGCAATGTCTGGGTTGGAAGGGACCTCCCGAGGTCATCTACTCCAACCCCCCTGCTGAGAGCAGGGACATCTTCAACTAGAGGTTGCTCAGAGCCTTGTCAAGCCTCACCTTGAATGTCTCCAGGGATGGAGCCTCAACCACCTCCCTGGGCAACCTGTTCCAGTGTTCTACCACCCTTGTGATAAAGAACTTTCTAACATCTAATCTAAATCAAATCCTTTCTAATTTAAAATGACTGCCCCTTGTCCTTTCACTCCAGGCCTTTTAAACAGGCCTTCTCCAGTCTTTTTGTAAGCTCCCTTCAGGTACTGGAAGGTGGCTATTAGGTCTCCCCAGAGCCTTCTCTTATCCAG
>JAAGNO010002427.1:68301-104980 GCA_033439905.1 Ceryle rudis
ATTTATGACAGAGCATACAGCAGAAAAGACCATTCCTGGTTTTCTTGGGCGGATCCTGGATCTGAAACAGAAATTGGAAAGGCTGGGATGCAAACGACATGCGTGTCAGCCCCTGCCATGACTGGATTTGTGAGAAAACCAAGGTTGACAGTCAAGTGAAAAGTAATTACGTTTCACAGCTTCAAAGAATTATTCAAAGCCTGGAATAAACTGCAGAAATCCCATAACCCCTGGAGAAGGAAGTTAACATTCCCAAGGACACTCTGGCAGCCCCAGCAAGGCACCCAGTCTGGCTGTTGGTTCCAGGCTTCACCCAGCCGTGTCAAAGAGGCTGACCAGAACCAAAGTCATGCCCTGCACTTCCACCCTTCAAGGCCTCCTCGCTTCAGGCAATTTTTCATTTTACTGCAAACTAGAGCTCCCTATGTGCAAAAAAAGCCATGATAACTGCATCACCCACCACTCAGTCCAACAACCATGAGGATGGAGTTAAGTTTCCATGTGCTCGTTGCTAACTCCAATAGAACTGTGATGACAAACGAACCCAGAGGCTGCTAGTGCACAAGAAATAAATCCTGAACTGCTGTGAACTTTCAGGACAGGAGCATTAAAGTAAAACTACTTCAGCTTCTGTTTTAATAGCCTGGGCTAGGGACTGTAGCAGTTCAAGAACCAGTTTACAGCAGAGTAGGCACTCCAGCCCCAGGGCAAGCGCCTGGTGGCTTTTCCAAGGCTTTAAGACATGTAGCAATCTATATCCCATTACCTCAGCCTGAAAATCTGGATTTAAAAATGTGTAAGATACAGGTTTGAGGACAGCTTCTAATACATTGCATTACCCACCTCAACTGTTACAGAGCACTTCCTTCCTCATTCTGGCCTCACAAAGTAACCCTTAGCTGGTAAAAAACAGAACTGCTGCACCTGACCATACTCCCCAAGTGAAAGCCAAGTGTGACCAAGTGAATAGGAAACATAAAATTAAACTGAAAGCCAAGTGTGACCAAGTGAATAGGAAACATAAAATTAAACTGAAAGTTGAGCTAAACTGCTAAGGAGGTAAAATGAATATGGTTTACTAAAAATATAACAAACTTGTGCTACTAATTAATATATAAAAACATCAGGCACCCACAACTATATTACCCTCTCGTGTTCCTCTCAAGCTGTGCTCCTCCTACAGCAGTATCTCAGATATAATTAGGTAAGTCACTTAAAGCAAACTTTTGCTTCTGTCTTCCACAGCCCTCAGTGTGAACCTGGCCAACAACATGGTAGAACAAGCATTAAGAGGAATGTGGTATTTTGAGTTCTTAGTGCTTTGCACTTAATGAATCCACGAGCAGTTACGGTCCAGTAAGGCTACACCTCACCAGAAAAATGGAAGGAAATACCAGTGAACCCAACTCACTTCTCATCTCCCCAAAAGAAGAATAAAAATACTCATCATCACTGTGATATTTCACCAGCATATTGATCACTGAAATGCACTTAAGTCTAAATTATAACTCAGTACTGCATTAAATACAAATGTTAAATTTGCTTCAGAGATTAAGGAGTACAACTGGCATGTGCAAAAGATTGGTCTGAACACTCCTGCTACCGCCTTCACTCTGTATGCAAACTTTTTGTTGCAAGCATCATGCAAAGGGTTGAGTATGGATAAGAAGCACCTAGACCTTTGCTTTTGTTCTACTAAACACACTGCATTTTTTTCTAAGTTTTTGCTCAGAGCTACTCTGAAATGCATATTCAAAGTATAAAATATTTCATGTGGTAAGCAGGAGGCTAACGTCACAGCACTGACAACACTTTCATACCTGCATGCGTTTACTTACAGGAAGTAAGACCCAAGTGAGTCACATTTCCAAGGGGTGCTCAAATGAATGAGGTGACGGCAAATAATTTGCAGGCTCTGGGACTATGCTGATCTGAAAAACAACTCCTTCTGTAAAGGGCTGTGCTCTTGGTACTCAAACAGAAATACTATATTGCAAAGGTGTTAATCTTTGAAGTTGCCCTGACTTGAGGAGGAGGTTGGAGTAGATGAGTTTTTGAAGGCCCCTTATGATTTTGTTAAAGACAGGAATGGAAGTGACAGTTTCTTAACTTTTATTACAGTTAGGTAAATGTAAAACCCACCTCCCACAGTTTTTGAACTTAGATGCTTCTTTTTATATTAGAATGGATTATTGATATAATCTAGTTGCTATGACAACCTGTCCTTCAATCATACTCAGAATAAAACTGGGTATTTTATTTGAACTTCCTAAAAATCTAAGATGAATTCAAATCAAAGTTCAAGTTTTAACATTTGTAGGGATAAGAGTTATTCTTCCAGTAAAACCAGCCTTGCCTTATCTATAGTCATTTTCCAGTATGTTGAAGGAGAGAGGTGAAGAGAGGAGGAAAAAAAATAATTAAAAAATAAACCCCAAATGAAATCTGACACACCAGATTCTGTGGGACTTGATTAAAAATAGCTGACTTGTTAATTCTGTTTAGAAGTACAACAAAACATTTATAAAGTAGAAGCTGAAAAGAAATTTGAAGAGCTGGACTATGAAGGGTGAAGGCTTAGAACAGCTGTTAGTTTTAAAGAAAACAGAGTCCTAGAGCATACAAACTGCACCAACAGATGGTCTGTAACTAGTATAAAGCTATAAATTTCTTCATTAGCATATAGCACAAATTACAGCAACATGTCAATCAAACAGTCTTTCCTTAAAGAGTAAAACACAGCTGATGAATGCATACACAATACAAAGAGATAAAATGTGGTGCTTCTGCCTTTGGAGAAGAAATATGCACATTCAAAATTTTAAAGGCACTGAAGTTTTCAAAAGTTCAAAGCATTGCCCTTACTACCATGCCTGGCACACGGGTAGGGAAATCTCCTATTTCTGTTGTCAGATGAGCCTGACACTTCCAACGATACTAAAAGCCTCCCAAATGCTTTCCAAAATGACTGAAACACTTTACTGAGAAGGGACCATTAAATAAGTTTCTAACCAAGTATGTACATTTCAAAATGCATCTCACCAATTCTCTAACAAATATAATGGGGAAAAAAGTCACGTACAAAACCCACTAAAAACCTCGGCATTGTTTCACCCAGTTAAACAATGGTTCATGTTTTTGCCTGTGTCCTAAGTATCTGACATTAAAACAACAACAAATTGCTCATTCATCATCCCTTCTCCCTTCTGCTACAGATCTAAGGAACAGGAATATTCTTTCCAGCTTACTTCAGCCAATTTTTCCTCTGAAAATGACACTTTTTCCCTTGCAAGCATAGTCCTATCTTTATATGCAAGTGTAGATACAAGGCTACAATAATTGTAGTAGCTTTGTCTCGTGTCTTTTCTCTCTTTACACTGGAAAGTAGTCAGTCTTTACACCTAGGGTAAATCATCTTTCAGAAAGGCGAACTGCTAGTTATGAAGACAATCCCACCCAATAAAAAACACGTCTAATGAACATTATAGAAGCAGAGAAATATATAATAAACATATTCTGGCTACGTTATAGATTTGAGACATAACACAGTAACTATGAAAATATGAAGAAGCAGAAAAGTGACAAAATAACTTCCCCACTTTTAATACTAATGACATTTTCAAAAAAGTTTCAGGTCTACAGTATCCAAAGCATTTTTTTTTCATTAGCTAGATAATTTCAAACAGTGGGTGAATATTCTCTTGATATTCAACTGCTATACTAACACGCCTTCATATATTCCACAGCTAAACTATCACTAACTACTTAATATAGATGATTAATTAAATTTAGTGAGTACAGAGCAGATTGCAAAGTTCAGTAAGAAACTTTAATTGCTAAGTAAACCCCCTCCCACACACCAGCCATACCTTATCCATGTCCAATGTTGTTTCTATCATCTCCAGAAACTTTGAGAAGTCAGAGTATATATCATTAAGAGGTGTTATAAACACTGCCAACAACAACATCTGGTGAGCTCCTGTTAGGAACAAACAAGAAAAATTATCATTCGCAAAACCACGACTTCACCAGAATTCCCTTATCCAAGATAAACAGCACAACTATATAGATGGTTCAATTTTATTAAGATTGGTTATGATTAATTTCACTGACATATGCATAGCTTTGTCTAAAATTGGCATTAGCCAATTTATATTCTGATTAAGCCTGTACCTATTCTGTCATCTTTGTTCGTATCTGGTGGTCTTAATTCCTTTCTACTATGAGTAAAAATCCAGGCAAACAACAGTTTGAAAGGAAACTTGCTGTATGAGTATTACCTATTCTTGCACACAAACAGTTAAAATGGCTTTAGTAAAAAGTGCACTATACAGCAATCAGTTTTACAGCTACAAAGAGGAAGTCTCATCATGCACACTCAGAGTTTTGATTTTTTCCTTAATTCAAAATGACCAAAAATGTGGATTATTTGGTAGGTTACAATACAGGCATATATAAAAATTGAAGTGTATGTTTTTTTGCTTTTGCTTTCCTTGAAAAAAAAAAAAAGAAAAGAAAAGAAAAGAAAAAAAGACCATCTACTTTTACTAGAACTTTATAGTCACTGATCTTTCCATGAAACAGGAAGTCATCAAAATTACCTTAGCCTTTTCCAATGCGTTTTGTTAGCACCAAGTCTAACTACATAGCACGTACAGGCTAGAAGTTCATACAACACTCTAAGCATCAAATCCCAAATGCAGTTCACAATTAACTCAGCATGCACAGCTATTGCCAATTTTGTGAAAGAAGTATTTTCTTCAGGCCTACAAATAAGCACATATCCAGCAGCCAGCTGTGAAAATGCTTTGTCAGTACATGAATGTTTACATCTTTACAGCCACTTTAAGTTATGATTTAATCACAGAAAGTTTAGCATTATTGACTATATGATTTACACAAAATGCCTCAAAAAGAATCCCAGTACTATGAGTTTATAAATCACTGGATTACGTACAGAATTACAACATTTGCCTCCAATGTTCACAGGCAAGGCTTTGCATATGAACAGAGAAACACAGAATTAAGCTCTGGCTACTCCAGAGCTTCCCAATTTCTTACCCAACTAGGGAAGAAGTCCTAATCTTTCCTAAGAAATATTTCTGCACAAATTTATAACACACAGCAAGTACGTGATTACCCAAGAGAAACTCTATTCTCTCCCAACACTGTAACTCAAGTAGAAAAAAAAGAAGTTTAATTTCTTTCCTTTTCCTCCTGTGCATTTTTGCTTCTCCAGTCCCCGAAGCTTTTAAAGTTAAAGCTCTTAACTGATTAGTATCTATTAATAGAGAAAAAAAAATTACATGTTGCTGAGAGATTACTGAATTTATAAAAAAGTCTGCTACTAACTGAAATTTCTTCAAAACCAAGAGAGATACGAAATAAAGTACAGATTGCTTTTTATTCCAAATCTCTCGCTTGCTCTCAGCTGCATTTTTTTGTTGTTTTTTCCTTTCCTGTAAGACAACACATCTAAACCAACCTATAAAATAAAAAGAGACAGTGAAGAAGGAAGACTGAAGAGCGGAAAGGTTTCACATCCATTCTTCAGAGTAGACTTAGCAGTTCCCAGAGCACTAGCTGACAGAGCACATGGCACACACAGTGAAATGATCTTCAGTATTCTTCAATTAATGAAAAACTATTGTTCCTGAACTTAAAAGCAGCAATTACAATTTCTTTTCTTGAAAGGAGTAAGTAGGAAAATTTCACAATACCATTTAATTATTTAAGTTTGAAGAGTACATCTTCAGACACCACAGGAAGGTTCAAAAATTAGAAAATAATATGTTAAGTAAATAAAATACTACTTATTTACATATATTTATGATATGGCTCAAACTAATATATTGCAAAAGTGATTTACATTTTCAATCCAGCTTCATATTCAGAGTCCAACACTTGAAGGAAGGAAAATAGTGGAGTCAGTGAATACTGAGGATTTATAAGAGCTGTATGTGTATGCTTTCCTTAAAAGTGTAACACTTGGCATTAAGAGAATATGAGCAAGAAACACCATGGAAAAATTCTAAGTTAACTTTTTGTCTTGTACCTGCATTCATAAACTCATATAAAAGATAATGGTAAAAAAAAAACCAACCCCACAACTAACAACAACAAAACACAAACAAAAAACCACCACACACCACACCACAAAAACAACAACAAAAAGACAAAGCACTTTTGCATCTACTCAACAGTATTAGCATGTAAGCTAACCACTGAGAGATTAATAGATCTATGTACCATCAAAAGCAGAGACGCATATTGATCACAAAGCCTATCTGCTCCCAGGTACAGTTTAATTTAAATCATAATTTACTTACTGAAGCACTGATAAGTATTCAGACTATGCATTCAAAACTTTACTTTTAAAGTGATTTAAAATGTATAGAAATTAAAATCAAGCACTGATCTTCAAGCTTGAAACATTTATATAGTTAAGTTTGGCAGCAAACGAAAGTATCGAAACTCACACTATTTTATTAAAGGAAAAGAGATAAACCTCAATGACTAAATGCACTTAAACCAGTCATTTTGACAGTACAAAAGGTCTTCAAAAAATTATGAGGAAAGAACAAGGAGCAAAATGGAAATGGGGATAAGATATAGTACAAGTTTACTTGAGGCTGATCATACCTGCGTAGCACAATGTCTGTCTGAGGTAAGTGGCTGCCTAAGATAAAGGGAAATCTCTACACCTAACCTGGGCTCTTCTAAAGTATTCAATACAGTGCCACATGGGATGCTAAGATGCAAGATTCATGATCAATGCAATGATCACAAGGCAGATAAAGAGGACGTCGCCAACTTGCAAAAGATGAATGAGCTGGAAGGACATCAGCAATACAGTTCCTGCAGGGCTCCTACAAGCATTTATCCTTTTAAGATGTGTGAATTAACAATATTAAAGCACAAAAGAAGGCTGCTTATAAAATTCACTAATATACACAAAGTGGAAGATAACAGTAGATGAAATTGGAACAAAATAAATCAGGAACATAACTAACTGACCTTGAAAACTGGGCTAAGAGAAATGAAGCAAAACTTAACTGTGAGAGGATGCACTGATAAATAAATGAATTTCCACTATAAGTAAGGGAATAATTGGCTGGAAATGACAAAGGATGGTTCAATCACAACATGGTGATAACACATCAGTGCAATGGTCATGGAAAGAACAGTACTGGAACATGCAGTAACAGGTATTTCCTAAAGTAAGGGGATATTCAAGCCACTGTATATAACATAATGAAAATACACCCAGAATCCAGCATACAATTCCTATATCCTGAATATTTACAGGCTTAGAGTGTCAGTCTGGAAAGTGCTTCAACAGCTTCTTGAAGACAGACATCTTCTAAGTACCTAGATTTTATGCCCCGGTAATTTAAGTAATGAACAACTGCTCCCTTTTCCCAGCAATAGGAAAACTATTTGATGACTCAAGAGTCCTTTACCTTTTTATGCAGTTTTTTTATGTCTACAACATAAAAAAAAAAAAAAGTCATCTTCACTCATTACCCCTCTCCTCAACTTTCATCATCCATAAAAACAAACACCTTGGAGCAATGCCTCGTACAAAGGTAAAGGCAATCACTGCTGATCACTTTGTGGTGTAGCTGCTCTACGTCCCCATAGTCAGTCATGAGAAAACAAAGTTCTGACACTCAGAATTGTCAAAAATCTTTGACTTCCCATCTCTTGGTAAGTTAAAAGATTTTATACAGTCTTAAAGAGGAAAATGATCAGATGCAATCTGAATCAGTCACATACATTAAAAATTACCAAACCATTTTTGTACAAGGGCATACAAGTACAAAGAAAATAAAAATAACACATTTCACCTATTTTAAATTATCTTCGATATACTGCTGATGAATGCCCTGCTAAGGCTGACTGATTCACATGTAAAACAGCAAGACCCTTTTGCAGTCTATTAATTTTTTTTCCATATGGTGAGCTTAGCAGTTTGCCTTACACAGCTTGCTCCTCAAAACTTCTAAAAATGGAATTGCTTTCCTACCCCAATGGTATGACAGAGAAACTGTTGATCCAAAAGACAACTAATAGAAAAAGAAGTTAAGACAGGAAGTAAGCATTTTGAACTAATACCTCAGTTTTAAGATGGAAATCCAAGAGCTCCATGCTAAGGCAAAACCAAGCAGATATTGTTTCGAAAAGCCAAAGGGACATAACTGAGGCAACTAAAGTGTGGCACAGCTCTTTGTAAAAATAAAACAGATATTTGGTGTATCTGCCAGTTCCTTCCCAGTTTTAGATCTGCTTTTGAAATTAACACAGCCAGCAACCAAAAATTAATTTATTTTAGGATTAGCCTTTTAGAAGACAAGTTTCATTATTTTAAGTCATAAAACGACAGTACAGAAGAGTATAAGATACTGGGTAACATTACTGTTTCCTCAAATATAGTAAAGAAACTTTTGTCACCATACCATTTCAAAAAATATTTCTCTTTAAGGCTTTGGTGCTTGCTTTAGGCAAAGAGATTTTCAAACAAATTAATGGGCTTCTCCAAAAATATGCTTTGTGACAGGAGAGAGCTGCTATTGCTGTATTCAATCACATCTGTTACGCTGACACTGTCTTATTCTACATTTTCTTGGCAACACATAGAAAAGAAATAGCAACCTTTGTATTTTCTAGACTTGCTTATCATAGTATTGATCTTCCTACTAATGAAGAGCAGAAGAAACCCAGCCATGCTACTCTTATCAAATATAGGAGCATTCCAATTAAAAAAAAAAAAAAAAAAGCCATTCAAATTATGCCAGTAACGCTTAAACTGGTTTTTGGATTTTTTTTTTTTTTTGAGTTATAACTAAACACAAAGTGCAAGGTGTCTTTAAAAAGGAACATAACGATATTGTATGAACAGTAGCTTGCTTGTAAGATCATAATAAATGCACAATGGGTCAAGAATTCTTAGAGACAAGTCAACATCAAAGATTACTAGACCACCACGGAACAGTTACAAGTATTTCAGCTACGCACTAACTGGGACACTTTTTCCTGTAAAGATCTGGCTACATTTAAATTATCTAATTAGCATTTAATCTCATTTCAAATTCTTTAAAGCCTTTTAAGCTTTATTCCTGCAACAAAAGTACACAGGAAAAAAAGTAATCTCTGGAAATCTACACACTATTTCTTTCCATCATCAGTGTGCTATAAAACATTGAAAGCAGACAGGTATAGCATTACCTTCATGTTTTTCTAGTGCCTGTACAACATTAGGCAGTTGATTAATAGCCTGATACATTCGGTAACAGTCCTGTAAGTTTGCTGCTTGTCTCTGAAATTTCTTTGCTAGACGGTTAAGATCTGGGAAGCGACGCAAGAGATCTTCCTGAAGGCACTGACGTAGTTCTGGATCCACCACAAAAGCTTCAACCAAATTCAACCTAAATAAGAAGTTCGTAACAATGATTAGCATGTCATGGCCTATAATTGTTTTATGTCACTGATTAGAAAACATTTATCTGGCAGTTTCTATCTATCCACTCTCTATGGCTGTATCCACTGGCCAACTTTCCTGATAAAACAACAAATGAAAATAGGACAATGCAAGAGCTGAGAAAGCAGAGACATTTAGCCTATGTCACACTTCTGTGGTATTTAACAGTTGGGTATCTAATGACCAGCACTGGAGTAAAACTGTTTCAAGCACAAGTGTCAACATCTGTTCTGTAAGTATGTCATGGTTCAGAATATACTTTGAGATTAATCCTTTCCCTGCACCATAAAAAAAGTCATCCAGTAGTCTATGAAAGAACAGATATAAGAAAAACCCACACTGTAGGAAAAAATCAAACAAACAAACAAACCAACCAACCAAGCAAGCACTGTAGGTAGATTTTAGCTGCCTGTGGTCAAGGGCAACAACGACACCGGGCAGCCGTGAGACCCCGGATCACAGAATCAGAATCCTTGAGGTTAGAAGGCACCTCTGGACATTGATTACTCCAACTCCTTTGCTAAACACAGGGCCAACTAGAGCCAGCTGCCAAGGAGTGCATTCAGTCACGTTTTGGGTATCACTAAGTATGGCCCTGGTATCAACCCCTGGGATAACCACTAGTCACTGGCCTCTGGATGGACTTCATGCCCCTTGATCACAATCCTTTGAGCCTGGCAGTTCAGATAGTTTTCAGTCCATCACACTGTCCATTTATCTAGACCATACTTCATCAGATGTAATTGAAGACAGTAACAAAAGCCTGCAGAAGTCAAGATAAACAGTATTCACTGCTCTCCCCTTATTCAACAACCTAGTCAATTCATTTGCAAAAGGCTATCAGGTTGGTCAGGTGTGATTTTCTCTTTGTATATCCATGCCAACTACTTTCCAATCACCATCCTGCCCTTAGTACGTTTAGCAATACTTTTCATGATTATTTGCTCAACCACTTTCCCATGGATGAAGATGAGGCTGATGAACCTGTAATTCCTTGGATCTTTTGATCCAAGGGCAAAAGAGAGTTCCTTTTTGAGGACTGAAAGAAAGCAAATGTCAATACTATCTTCAGAAGCCTCCCTCCTACCATCATAACATTTCTGAAACAAGAAAGATTGGTCCCACCGAAACTGTGACCAGCTACTTCAGCACTTGTGGGTAAATTCCTTGAGTCCCATGGGTCTTGTATGTGTCCAATTTGCTTACATGTTGCTAACCTGATCCTCCTCTAATGAGGCTGTGTCTTTGCTCCAGGCTTTGTCACAGGTTTCAGGTGCTTGGGACTCATAAAGGCAAATCTTACCAGCAAAGACCATTGTGAAGAGTTGTATAATAAAAAGGTGTGAGAAGCCTTGTCTGCAGCCTCCTCGTCTTCACAAAAGAGCTGCATTCAAACTAAGGCACTTGTCTTTGGTTCTCACCTGGACTATGCTGCAGCCATGCACCCCACTGATCCAGATCATGACCCACTGACTTGACTTCAGTGCTTCACCTCAGATCATGACTACAGATTTATCTGGAGACCCACACAGGTTGGCTGAACCTGGTTACTATCACCAGATATATCCTGTTTGCCTCATGCAGGTATTGGGGGACTGCATCCTTATCAATGACAATACTGTCTCTACCTGCCTTCCCTGACATTTTGGTGTTTGGTGGAGCTTTTTTGGCCCCTTTTTTTTTTTTTGGTTGGTTGGTTTAGGGTTTTTTTTGTGTGTTGTGGTTTGTTTTGTGGGTTTTTTTTGTTTGTTTGGTTGGTTGTTTTTCTTTGTTGTTGTTGGTTTTGTGTGGGTTTCTGGTTTTTTGTTTGTTTTTTAATTCTGAAATTAATTATTTTTTAAGTGCTGAAAGTAAGCATAAATCTTCATGAGAAGTGACAGAGCATTAAGTTATGTTTTCCCAACTAGAATGTAAATGAACTTTCATACATTTCTTGCTTTCTTTTCTGTATCAGTTAACACTGCCATCTTTACATATTTTGCATTACTTTCCATTCACAGTTAAACAAGTCAGATAATGTTCATTTTGGAATGCCAGAGAGGTCAGCATTCTTTGGTCACACTTCAGAAATATGAAGGAAAAATCCTGCCCCCTTCAGAGACACCCCCCCCCCCCATGATATACTGTGTTGATTTCTGGTTAATTGCATTAACATGGTATCCATCAATATCTTGGCTTTTGTCAAATGGTTTGGAAGAACAACAAGAATTACATGACCTTTTCACAGCCGAGGCATTGCTATGTTTGTTAAAAATCCTGCAATTTACCTAGGAGACCTGACTTAAGACACACATCATAGCATCAGCAGCAACTGATAACCAAACACGCTTTGTAAAGACTGGATTTTTTTAATATTAATAAAGACAAAACCAAAACCAAAGGCACCTGACACAACTCCTTAACAACCTAAATATAAGTTCCCTAACCAGGTGCCTGCCTACCCTTCTTAAGGGAATTGCACAAGGAAGAAATCCCATCTGCAGATCTTCCCCTTAAAGTATTTTCTGCCTCCCTCTGAGCTTACTGAAACAAGGGGCAGTATCTGCCAACCCATTCCTTTTCACAGGAACCAAATCACTTGATCATTTTTAATCCTGTAATCTAGAAACAATTCATTTCACAAAAACAAGATAGGATTCACTAAGAAACTTGTCCATAAAGCGTACATGTTTTCTTCCTTTTACCTTGCTTGGTCTTCATCAGTGATGGTCATGGCAAACACATAAGAAGTTGTACTATTCTGATGTTATGTGCTCTCACTTTGAGGTGATACACAAGGTTTGTAAACATATTTATTACTCTTGATTATCAAAATACCACCACACATCAACCCATAAAGAGGCTGTAGTTGCAAAAACTTCCAAGTTTTATTACATGCAAAATTGCCTGAAGTTTCGGTTTCAAATACCCTTTCTTCACTTAAAGAAAAAAAAGTACTAGAAACACTAGGAAGAAAGCAAGACACATTTGGAGTGTTTACCCAAATATAAAAGTGAGTTTTATTGTAGAAAAAGGATACTAATATAGGAAACCAAGGTTTGGTGGTTTTATCCACCCTGCTTAAGATACAGACTACACCATGATTCCTACATTAAAATTTCCAGTAGAAAAAAAATATCCTCTCTGATTTTGATGGCAAATCTAGACAGCCAAGAATGTGCAAATTTCAAGTTCACTCTCTACATTAGAGTCCATCTTGTCCTCTGATAGTTTATGTTTAAAGCTGGATCATTTAGTTTCTCTTCCAAGAGGTCCTTACACAATCAGTAACACTGGCATATGGATACATGCACATGGAATCATTTCTTGAAACTTAATTTTACACTTGGAAAAGACCAACAGTTTCTGTAATACCACTGCACCTTATCTTTAAAACCCAGCTGCAGAGACTTGCCTTCAACCTGACACAGAGACATCCACTATACTTTCTGAATCCATGTAAAAGCTCTATATGACACAGGCAGATGACCTACTTTCTATCCACACTGCTTTATACTTATTTTCATTAAAATCCAAACCATCACTCTTCTGCACAATCCCTCGGCCTGTTTCAGTTTTCATCAAAAGCTTGGTCCTTACTTATGTCACCTATGAAGTGTTAGTACATTACCAGCTAGATACTACCCTGATCATTAGGGAATACCTCAAGTGCAGGTTTTGGACTCTTGAGCTTACCTTTGCCAACATTAGAGACTTTTTCCCTTTTTTTTTTGCTTGTGCCTTTTACACAAACAAACCCTTCACTTTCATCTCACAACTCCCGCAGCTTGGTCAACGTTCTCTTGGATAAGAACTTGTCAACAGCATTTTTGAAACTCTAATTTATTCTTTTTATTTACCCATTTGCCTGCAACAATGACAAGTTCAAAGAGTTCTCAGAGCAGCATGTTACAATTTTCCTTTTCCTAAACCATGCTAATTAGACTAACATCTCATGACCTTTCTAGTACTGTTCTATCTCCTCCACCTGTATTTTGCCAACCATGAATATATAAGGCTGACAGGTTTGTGTTCGTGTCATATTTTCCATAACAATTTCCTGTATGGTAAGAATACACACAAGGTTGGTGAATAGAAAGGGCTATGTTAAGATAACATAACTACAAGCCATGCCTAATGCTCACAAGTAATAGTGAAATCAAATGACACGTTTTTAACATGCGGCTTGACTGAGGAGACAAAACCAAACAACAACAAAAAAAGAAAATACAAAAATAATCAAATGAAAAAATCCAAGAAAGCATAATCAAACGACAGCAGACCACATTGGAGAACTTATTTCTGCCATGTGGTTAAAAGATAACGGAAAATAAGGCAAACCTTTCCACTGCAGATCTAAGGCAGCACAGTCAAGGTAACATACCATTATACTTAGTGAAACTGCTGGTTCGAGTGAGAACAGAACTAATTCTGTTCAGTGATGTTACTTTTCAGCTCTGTTCTTCTAACTAACATCACTTCCTGAAATAAGCAGCGTGTTTTCACAGACAGTGTCTGCTGCTGGCAGTGGTAACACCCCATGTTTAGAGTTACTACAAAGGATTGGTGTGCAGGCAGAGGCCACTGCTAAATCTTGTGTACCACACTGGGGGTAGAGAAAGCAAAAGGCCACATCTGCAGAGAGGAGTGGGCAGAACAGGTTGATTGACCAGCGAGATATTCCATCCCATATACATCATATTTGGTATCAAGCTGAGGGACCACAAGGATCAAACTAAGTTCTTTTCCAGCTTCTTCCTCACTTCTCCAATGGCCGGCATCCGAGGAGGACTCGGTCCTTTCTGCCTTCAATCCTGACCTATGTGTTCCTGAATCTAGCTCCTGAACACAGTTCCTGTCTGCCACTGGGACTTTCCCCAGGCCTGATCCACAGCATCAGTGCTGACAGTGATGTCATTGCCATCAAGGGGCTTAAGTTCAATACTGGTTTTGTATATATTTGTTTATATTCTATTATTATTTCCATTTTCATTAAAGCTGTTCTACTTTCCTTTTCTAATCGCTAAGTCTCTCCCCCTTATCGCCTTTCTCTTCCCCTTTGGGGAGGGAGAGGGGTTAACAGAGAGCATCTGGTATAGGTCTAAGGGGCTGCCTGACCCTAAACTGTGACAGAAACCACACTACAACAGAAATGAAATTTTTGTTTCAAGACTGTTATTTAAATTTGCTAGTGAAAACCGCAAAAACAGCAAACAAAATTTCAGCTAATATAACTGAAAACCAACACAAGTACTTTTCTTGAACTTGGAAATTATATCCTTACTTTTTTTTTCTGCTTTTCAAAACCATGGCTGTTTATCAGCTTTGAATTCTGTGAAATAGCAAGTAACATTATGCTTAGTGTGCTCAGAGAGACAGACAGGAGACAAAATGCCACACCTATCTCCAAGTTGCTGTTGGATATTCTGGAATCCAACTGAAAGCATTATCATCTTTTCCTGTGTTTTCTTGTTGGTAAGAGACATCTCTTGGACTTACTAGTAACAGACTATCACTCCACACCAAAAGAAAAGACAATAAAAACCTGGTTTTGATATAATAAATAGCACACATTTTCCCAAGTCTCATCACAATGCTTCAGTTCCACTGAGGTTTACATCTCATTTGACATCAGAAAAGATGCTTCTTTCTTTGCTACATCTACGCAGCATTTTTCATCACGATTTTAAGGTTAGTGCACTCAATACTGCCACAACACAGAGGTTGTCAGAAGGGTTTAATTCTATATCTAGGCTGTTAGAGCTAGATGTACAAGTTTACATTAAGGGGAAAACACTAATCAAGTCTGATTTGTATAAAGATTTCATGTAAGGACGAAAATAATTCTGTCTGTTGAAATAATAACTCAACTGAGACATTAACATAACAGACCAGAGTTAGAATTAATACTTTTAATGCCTGAGCAGGATTAAGCAGCACAAAATAACCCGCAGCAAACCAGTCAGCTGTACCACAAGCTGAGTTATAAAGCACCCAGGTTTTAATCTCTCCTCCACCAACATTCTGCAAAACCCTGGGCAGTTCTGCTCCTCTGCATGCATGCAGGAAGGAGAACACTTCCTCCAAGCACCTCTGCTCAGAAAAAGGACTCTGGGGTTTTATCATATTATGAAACTTGTATCCATATATAATAAGTAATATATACTTTTAATTACTACTGCAGAGTATTAATATAATATCGCAAATTCTGGTAGACATCTTAATGAGGAAAACCCGTACTAACTAAAAATCCCACATGACACAAGGAAAAAAGTGTTAACACTGAAATCAAATTAGGAATGCAATCTTTTACAGGAGAAGCTAGCTGACTTTTAAAAAGATCTTAAAGGTTGCAACTCCCCTGGATATACAACAGCCAAGCCTTCTGAAGAGTATACATTTGTATTCTCTGCCTGCTGAAGGTTTTCTACGGCTGCCCAACTATTCATTATAGAGAATTTCATCAGAGAAACACCATCAGCAAAAAGCAGCACATTAAGGACTGCTTTAAGATACATTAAGACTTTCATCTCACCACAAAAGTTTCGGGATACACAGCTACAGCAGTTTAATTTTCTATTTCCTTTATACAAAGTAAAGTGGAAAACACTTAATGTACCATTATTTTGGCTTCCCTCTGGTTTCTTCCAAACTCAGATCTCTTCTTAATCCAATGTAACCCAGGTAAACCCTCTCTGGACATGCTTAAACCAGACACATAAAACTGATAAATTCTTCTTCTCTAATCCTATAGAAATTACCAAAATAACATAATAAACTACAGCCTCAGGTACTGCCTCTTAAAAGGAGGGCAGGGCAAAGTCAAGGTACCATCTTACATGTTCTAACTGGGTTTTCTCTTCCACACAAAGCATTTGGGATTTTAACACCCTGAAGGAAGTCCACAGCAGAGCACATTGCTGCACTTGATTAACACCAGCATTTCTGTTTTCCGGACAGAAATAAGCAAGGCACAGTCCTAAAGTCCCTTCATAAACTTCTCCCTAGTAACCCAATTTGTTAACCAAATGTCAACATTATCCCTCTTACAAAAATCAGCCAAAGTCCAGTTGTCACTGCCTCAGGTAAGCGATACTTAGCACCTCAAATATGCAAAGCTCTTTTCATGACAAAGAACCTCAGTATGTTTTGCAGCCCTTGAAGTATTAAGACAGACAACTAAGGTGGGCACACAGGGGTCTGAATCAGGTATCTGGAGCCTGATACTGAGAATGAGTTGACTCCAACACACACAGCAGCATAAAAATCACACTGACCTTCTCAAGTCATTTGGCCCCATACAATGCATGTTACATGTTATAAAAATAACACTCCAAATTTCTCAGACACACACAAAGAAATAACAATGCAAAGGATCTACACAACCCACAGAGGCTTTTGCAAATGCTTAGTAATGCACAAAAGACTTTGTTATGAAAATAGAGCAATCTTTGTAAACAATTTGAAATAAAAATACCACAAAACCTGAGGAATAGGGAAGCAGTAGCTTTAGAGAGACTAATACCATCAAAAGCCATTTTATTTTATTGATACACCACAGGCTTAGTATCGCCGATTTTCTCAGTCCCCCACTCAGTTCACACCGGACACTGGGTGCAGGCAGAAGATGCTCTGGCTTCTGTCAGCCAGCCTCCAGCTGGTGGCAATATCTACCCAAGCAGCAGGAGCAGCCTTGCACAGGACTCACTCTAAGCATCAGTTCTTCCCAGTACTTTGAAGACACAAGATTTGAATCCAGGTTTTTGTTTCATCACGAACTCAGAATGTTGCTGTCTGGATGACTAGCACACCTTACATACAAGAGAGAATATCCCAAGCAAGGGGTGAAAAATCTTTAATGAAATTTGTACAATTTAGCCCTGTATCATTAAGGTCCAAAATCTTATGTCACAAGTTGTTCATCAGAGTAAACTCTCTTTCAGCTCTTGTAAATACACAGACATGCACATGGGCTTGTAATTCTGCAGTAAACAATCCAGCCAGTTCCAACAGACCTGTGCAAGAGGCTTGTGCCCAGGTAAGCAAAGCTTCTCCTGACTGATAAGAAAGCAGCCTGCAACTTCACGTGTATTCCTGCCCAGACTACAAGTTCTTCTGTTTCCCACCTGCTCTTCCCCAAACCATGCAACCTGTTACTGTTTTTTTTTTAGCATGCTAACACAAAGCTGCTTTCCTCACTGTAAGAACACACTATAAATGCTTCTGTAATATCAAATGACTTTGCAGCTTCCCTCCCTGAAAACCACTGTTACATCCTATTAAAAAAAAAAAAAGTTAAACTAAGAGATACAGCTTGCAAAACTTCACAAAACTTTCAAGATGACAGTGAAGGAATACGATGGGGTATATATGACCTCAATTCAAAATTTAAAGTGTATTATGCAGGGGACGCGAAATTACAGGCTTCAAGCAATGAAAAGTTACTGTATAATAGAGTAGATTTAACAGAAATAGCAAACCAGTAACAAACAGCCCCACAGTGATCTTACAGTTTACCTGTAACGTCTGAGTACTTACAAAGACAACGCTGTCATGTAGTAAGACTAGAGCAACACTGCCATTACAAAAAGTGTGAAGTAGCATGGCTACCTGCTGCTTTTCTCCACCCTGCCACACTTTCTCCCTCAAGTCAGAAGCGAAATAAATGAAGAGATCATCAGGCAAGTATCCAATGCCCTCAGAATTTATTTAACACTAGAAATTTGCCATCATTCCACTGTTACAGGGCAAGTCTTTGGATTGAATTTGCCACTACCATCTTCTAATCTCGAGTGTGTAACATGAAACAACAATGAACATGCTATTTTTTGCAGCTGTTGAAGCAGCGCCTTGCAATAAAGAGTCCAAGGTTTGAAGGGCAGCTTTTAGGCCCAAGGAGACCCACAGCTATCACACTGCACAATTTAGAATCACAGAACATCAGGAGTTGGAAGGGACCTCAAAAGATCATCTAGTCCAACCCCCTTCTAGAGCAGGATCACCTAGATTGCAGAGCACTGGTACACAAAGGGTGCTACTAAGCAGCTGGACAAAGATGCTTCACATCAGGCTCCCTGCTGTTTAACCCAAAAGATAAGAGATAAAAGAGAAAGCCACATCCAAACATCATTCTCCTGCCTTTTCTAATTTTCCTAATTAGTCACCAAACCATCCTACAATGAAAACAATACTGAATGTTTCTAGATCTCAGAACTGTTCACTTAAGAGATAAATTTTGTAATTCAATAAATGCATTCTTACAAATAATCAGAGTTCACTCCTCTACATCAGTTATATCTACAAAACATAAAATATGTAGAAGGGAAGCAACAGACTCTCTCCTATCCTGCATACATTATTTATGTATTATGTCAAAACCTAGAGATAGTAAACTGAAGCTCTGAGATTGTATCAGGGGTACCAGGCACCAAACAACTCTCTTCTGTAACAATCAAGGAAAGCTTTACAAGCTGTATGTATTGACTCTGAGCCAATGTGCTCAGAATAAAAACCAAAACAGGACTACCTCCAATATAACGCGTTTTGTTTACCCAAAGATACCTACTGCAGTCTTATGTATACTGAAATAGGTTACTGATAATTCATTATTTTGCACAAGTGTTTAAACATTTTCCAAACCTAGCAGATCAGGCAAGGTAAAGAAGAAAAAATTTCTTCATCACAAAAATAAAATCTTAAAGAAAGTCTTATCTTTGCTAGCAAGGTACCACTTGATGCAATTAAATCTTGGTCCTGAAGGACGCTGCTGCAACAGCAATATTTTTAGGCCCTGAGGGAAGGGAGTGCCTGGCATCATTCTGAAGCATATGCAAATAAAGCAGCAGCACACCAGCAGAGTTCTGTTTTGGCTCCGCTAGCCAGAAAACATCACAGTGAAGAACCACAGGGCTCTGAGGCATGCGCACAAATCCCTGACAATGGAAAGTAAGATAACCAGAAAGGAAATGTTTTTTCTTCATTTGTAAAGGCAAGGCTGGCAGCACTTCTGATGCCATCACACACCTATCTCTTCACATGGCCAAGAGCTGCAGGCTGCAAGCTGTGTTTCAGAGCAATACAGGGATCTTCAGGAGCATTTCTAGAGGCAGGTGATAACCAGAGCTTTTTAAGGGTCCTGCTGTTTCTCTCCAGATAGGACAGAAGGCCACCTATGCCCTGTAGCAGGGTCCCAAAGATGTATCACCCTCTCACCCTCTCCTGCTGATGCTTCACTTTGCAGCTGGGAGTCCTCCACGCTCCCACAGCAGACCTGCCCTGCTCTACAAGACTTGGGTCCTGAAAATATTAAAATATTTTAAAAGAAGTATTCTTCCCATCTGTATCCTAAATAATTTTTCCTACACCCACGCATCCAACCTACCTACGCGATCACCTCCGTCACAGTTAAAACCAAAACTAAGCGGCTTTTATTTCCCATTCCACAGCCTGGATATATTACTTACAGTGCCAATCAGATATCCAAGTTATAGAAAGGGAAAATAAACCTTCACTTTTGTTTCTCAAAAGTTTTATCTCCCAAATAAGGGTAAAGTTTATTTTTTAATTATTACTGAGAACTGCCATTCAGACTAGAGTTTTATGTAACAGCACTCTTTAGAGTTGATTCACCACTCCTCCTCATTCTCAGTTAAGAAATAATAAAATTATTACCCTTAATGAACTAAGCAGCTTCACAGAAGAGGAACTGGGATAAAAAAGGCAAAAGTCTCACCTTAAAGCGACCTGCTACTTCACAGGATGATAAGCACTGTTCCCACCTTTTAAACATGTATGTTTACAGATGAGAAAACACACAAAGGATCAATCAGCAAAGCTGAATTTTGAACATAAGATGTTTTACACAGCAAATCCTCTCCATCTCAAAAGCAATCTTGCTAAGAGACTCAACAGTCTCTTACCCTCAAAAAGCTGTACAGATATAAGTATTAAGAGGGTATTTCACAAAGCAAGATTCTTTAAGTACCTCCGAAACACTTCAGAGACATGTTTTCTGTCCTCCCAGTGTTAGAAGACTGGATCAATTAATGTTTCCACACATATAGTATTTTCAAAAAAATGTACATAGTCTGTCTTCTATAGGAGCTAAAAGCATTCAATTAGCATCTTCATGGTGAATCTGCCAGAAAGTGAGCAAGTTCACTGAGCCATGGTAGTGAACAGCTCCATTACAGAGATTCAGACAATTTTCCAGTTTGAGGATAGGCAGAGATCCAATTAATCCTCCTGTAGCAAGTCTGGTAATCCAAGTAACAATATAATTTAATTAGTATAAACTCTAAAAGAGTCAAGATACCAAGAGAGAGCAAACAAGTCAGATTATTAAAACTGAAGAACAGGTTTTGAATTGCCTGATCTGCATTTAAGATGATGTTAATTTTCTCATGTTTATGATGATAGCAAGTCATGAACCAGCTGCAGAGGAGCAAAGAGATTAATTTTAGATTACAACTTTCCTCGTTTTTTAATGAATTAGTTTTCAATAGCTGAACAAGCCAAATCAAGTTACTCACTAGTTATGAGACAAAAAAAAAAAAAGCATTAGCAGGAGCTGCAGGCCAGTAAGGGGAAGTGGGATTGCCCCTTTAGGCAACTGTCTAGTTTTACTGGATTAGATGCTACATGACATTATCCCCTCGATTATTTTAGCATGCTGAATTGCCCATCACAAAAGATGAACCAAGCAGCTGCATGAGCACTAGTGCCCCTGCCAATAATGAGGGAACTGGTGACAATCCACAGTCACGGAAGCTTACTACACCTTTTCATTTGAAGTGGTTACAGACAATGTCAGCCAACTATGAAACAACTTGGTGTCACAGGTTGTTGCATGATGTGTAAGAGTCAAAAACAAAGAAAAAACCTTCACACTCAATTCTGACCACTGAAGACTAAACAAATCCTGGAGACAGTACAGCTAGCATGAGCAAGTGTCAAGGACTTGAAGATAAAAGTATCCCAATTTAAAGAAAGGAAAAAACAAACAACCAATTTCACAAATGTTTGTTTTTGGTTTTTTTTTTTTTTTGTTTTTTTGTTTTTTTTTTTTTTTTGGAAGACTACCATTCCATCAACATAGCATTTAGGCTTCTAGAAAACAAATGCCCATCTTTTTAAGAATTACTAATAAACCTCCATTTCTTAACAAAGAACAATGAAGATGACAGAGCAAAACCTCATCAGGTATTGTACAGTCATGGGCAAGTTTGTAAACTCCATATAGTGAAACTGCCCCACCCAAAACCTTCCAGAGAAACAGAAGATGGAAAGCAGCTAAGGCTGCCTCTCAGCTTAATGCCTTACATGGCAGAGGTTTTGTTCCTTTTTAATTAAACACGGTATTTTAGGATTCAGTAATAAAACAATATTATTGCATGGTCTTCAAAGAGCAAAGACAGATGAGGAAAGGGTTTTTTTTGTTTGTGTGATTTATTCCTTAAAAGTTTCCATACATTATGAAAATTAAGATGTTAAGTTTATTACACTACTCCATCAACACTAATATTCTTTGAAATTGCTACCCTGTGCATTTCATCAAACTTGTGTAGACTGAGAGCATACTGAACAACTATTACTTTGCCATAAAAAACAAGTATTTCCTCATTTGCATTTATTCTGTATAGGGGAGAAACTCAAAACTGTACATAAAAAAATATTCAAGACTTACAATCCTTATACATGATAAATTAAATGAAATTAAATAAGACAAAATTATCTTGCAAAAAGCTTCCACTGAAGTCCCCTAACATGTCACCTTTCTAATGTTTATGGATATAAATTAAAGGGAACAGAAATAAGAATATATTCAATGTTCTTTCATGGAGAATATACCATATCCCTGTGTACAATACTCAAGACAGTGAGCATCAAAGATAATGTGACAGAACAGAGACCTCTGCACATGTACATAGCAGAAGTTTTCATATGGTCACACTTTAACTGGAAACTTCATTAACTCATGGCTGTGACTTCAATTAAAAAAAAAAATCTTAAATAATAAAACACAGACTTGAAATAACATTTAGCTACTGCAGTAATTACCATCCACCTCCTTTTGACAGGCTGAGAGCAAAAGCACAGTACAGCAGCTACAGATTCGCATTTCCCTAAATGAATAGCAATTTGATTATTTCTTAAAAATCTGAAAACCAATTTGATGTTTCAACCAAATTTTATTTTAATTTTCACTTCCCTTGAGCCTCAAAATTCAGATGCAAAAGAAACTGACTAAAAGCTCAATCCTTCCATTTATTTTTGCACCAAGCAAGGACTTGTCAGAATGAAGTGGGCGAGTGGGAAATATCAGCTCGAGATAGTACGAGTACCTGCTCCAGTGCTGCACCACTGAATGCCACCTATAATTTACAGATTTGCAATGCTGATTGCTGATCTTTGACCCAGAAGACAAACAACCTGGATAACATCCAGAATACAAACAGCTTTTAGGCACTTCTCCAGCTCAAACAGCAACTTTGTCTTTCCCACACCTGAAGGTGTCATGAGAGGAGTCTTTTTTCAGCTCTTATTTACATCCTCCTGTTTCCTCCTCAAACAAGAAAACTAAAAATAAGTGTCTTGCAATACAAGAATCTAAGGTTTTTAGTAGGTTTCAAGCACCTTGGATTTTGATGGAATTTCCTTCTTGGAGGCATGGCCTGTCTAACATGCGCTTGACTAGTACAGCTTTTGTTTTGATGTTTCTAGACAGCACTCACTGTCAACCTCATTTTTACAAGCAAACCCAAATGGAAATAGAGGTGATCCAGTACTTTTGAAAATAGTAAACATCGATCAAGGGAGGGGAGAGTGTTAAAAAGTTGAGTTCTTCAAGCTCCAAACTTTTCCCTATGGGACTTAGGGATGGTAACTTTTAGAATGACAAAGGTGACATTTTTCTAACATTTCTAGAGGCTTATTGGGAAATCAATACTATCTGCATGTCACTGGAGTGACAACTTCTTTCATGCAAAATATTTATTGCATCATGATCTGCATGACAATAACAAATCATACTTCTGTCTTCCAACCAGTTCAGATTCAACCTGTATTTCAGAAGCTTCTTTACAGGCATTAGGGGCACTCCCAGCATTTAAACTGCATTTTAATTAACCCATTTAGACAAACCTCCAAGTTGGTCACATTCTCCCCTCCCTTACTCAGGACACAGGCCACCACCTACTAATTTAACCACCTGAAATCAGTCTGTTGCTGTGAAGAAGTACTGACCTGTATTCGGAAAAGTACAGAAGGCCTTTCCAGAGCTGCTAAGCACAATGACAGAAGCAACAAAACCTATCTGCAGTGTTTTGTAGGAGCAGCTTCAGGTTAGAAAAGAACACAAAAATAGTGAAAATCTAATGCAGAACAATGTAGAGAAGCAATTGTGCCCCTGTACTGGGCACTGGTGAGGCTGCACCTTCAATATTGTCTTCAGTTTTGGGCCCCTCGCTACAAGACAGTGAGGTGCTGAAGCATGTCCAAAGATGGGCAATGATGCTGGTGAAGGGTCTAGAGCACAAGTCTTATAAGGAGCAGCTGAGGGACCCAGGGTGGTTTAGCCTGGAGAAAAGAAGGCCTGGGGGAGACCTTATCACTCTCTACAACTCCCTGAAAGGAGGCTGTAGTGAGGTGGGGGTTGGTCTCTTCTCCCAGGTAACAAGTCATAAGACAAGAGGAAATGGCCTCAAGTTGCACCAGCAGAGATTTAGGTTAGACATTAGAAAAAGCTCCTTCACTGAAAGGGTTGCTAAGCACTGGAACAGGCTGCTCCGGGAGGCAGTAGAATCACCATCCACAGAGGTATTGAAAAGATACACAGCTGAGGTTCTTCAGAACATGATTTAGTGGTGGGCTTGGCAGTGTTAAGTTAATGGATGGACTCGGTGATATTAATGGTCTTTTCCAACCAAAAGCATGATTATGTTGGAAGGAAACTCAAGGCCTTTAGTTCCAGCCCCTGCTCAAAATAAAGCTAATTTCAGTTGAACACTGCACAAGAATGGAGACCCCTCAATTTCTCTAAGCTCAGAGTGTTTTGCCTCAGAAATTCTGTTATTGTTTCAGAAATTCTGTTATTCTGTTGTGGCGCTTAGTGACATGGTCTAGCTGATGTCATGGTGTTAGGTCATAGGCTGGACTTGATGACCTTGGAGGTCTATTTCAGCCTCATAAATTCTGTGATTCTGTGAATTATACAATATACAGTATGAGTCTGACCATCCTCAAACAGAAGATTTCTTTCCTTATATCCAATTGGAGAGTCCTTTGATGAAGCTGGTGTTTGTTTTGTCTCGTGCTTTTGCTATGTCCTTGCAAGAGCACTTGGCATCACCTCCTCTATGATTCCCATCCACTAGGCAGCTGAAACCAATAGTCAGGTCTGCCCCTTAGTCCTCTCTAGGCTACAAACCCAGCTCCTGCAGTTTCTCCTCGCACCCCACATGCTGCAGCCCACTATCCTGCTCAGCGGCTTTCTGCTGGACCAGCTCCTGTTCGTATTACTACCTGTACCCACTCTGGATCCAGTGCTCTACATGCAGCCTCACTGCTACCAAGCACATGGGAATAATCATGATCCTCAACCTGTTCTTGCTAGTGGAGCCCAGTGCACGGTCACCCTTCACTGCTGCAAGGGCACACTGCTGACTCCCATTCAGGTGACTGGTCTGCCAGCATCTGCAGAGATGCAAGTTTATTCACCTTAAGCTTCCTCGATCTACTACTTTCTGACTCTGCTAGAGATAGGACTCATTTCTACAGCGTGGCCCCCATGCAGCATGATAGTTCAGAACACAAGAGAAAAGCTCAAAACAGGCTTGAATCAGAACAAGAGATGTTTTGAGTACAGCCTTTTTAACTCCTCTGAGACCCCTGCATCTCTTCTTCCATGGGACATAGATAAGTGGTTCAGCCACAGTATGTACAGATGCCTAAAAAGGTGAGCTGGAATCCTGTAATTGTGCTGTGTAAGGATGTCAGATAAAGGTTCCCCCATCAAAATAAAATATATATATATACAGAATCAGCACAAGCCTTCTCCTCAAGGCATAACAGAATAAGCAATTTTACATGGACACATTTCTTAGATTTTCCAGTATCTGAACAATAAACATCACATATTGAAGTTGCTTACTGTATTATAGTCAATCACATTACACAACTAAGATACGTATTTGCACTTCCTGTCTCTGCACATCAGGCATTTACATTTTAATTTCAGAAATTTTAAAATTACATTTTAATTTCAGAAATACACTGACTATAAGGCAAGAAGCAAGAACCTCGTGTACTTGCTTTCTGAACACATCAGATGGGAGAAATAGGGCTGTATCTTGTATACATATGACCAATAATTATTTTTTTAATCATGGAAAACCAGCCAGATCTAGGCAGGACACCAAGTCTTTGAAAACAGGCAAGTCTCAGGAACCTGTGTTTTAGTTCTCATTAGGAGCTGTCCCAGTAGATAAACGTTACTTTATCTGAAGCCTGTGCTCTATATACATTAATTTATGTTGTTACTGTACTGAAGGTTAAGGGAGTAGTGTTGTAACACTGTGTTCTATTTATCCATAAAGGTTAACAACACGTTGCAGGTAAGAAACTACTGAAAGAAGGTAATCCATTTAGCTACAAGAGATGACTTGCACCACCTACAGATCTTAGCAGAGGGTTACAAGAGTCTAAAATAAAACTTTCAAACATCCAATTCTCACTTCTGGAATAAAAGTTAAGTCAAAATACCTCCTGTATAAGCAAAACAACAGGTTTCCTTCAAAACACTGTCATGTAACATCAGTTCATTAACAACAGCTGAATTTGGGTACTCCAGCCTGGTTTGATAAGAATTTTTCACTGGTTAAAGTTAAATTGAGTCTTTTAACATGGCACACTTCAAGCTCAGAAATAACCAGTAACAGCAGTCCAATTTCCTTCTCAAACCACCTACATGTCCTATAGTTTGTAATTCTTAAAACAGCCACACTATACTGTAAAGCACATAGAAAACAACTTGGCAACAGCCTATCTTTCAAAACATACTTGAATTTGTCAATACATCTCATCAATCCTACAACAGCTTCTCTTATTATGCTTGTTCCTTCAGATTAAAAACAGTCCTACACACTTTGAAAAGCGTGAAGACTGGGAGGATGGCACACCAGCAGCTTTTGAGTAAAATACATTGATGAATGTAATCCTTCGGGATAAAAGCAAAGTAGTACTTGAAAGCATGATGCATTCAGACAGGCTGTTATGCTGCATAATAAACTGAAACAGTATGACTATAGTATTTCAGTGACTGTAAGCACAGAATAAAATAAACTACTTTTAACAAATTGCAGCCCTGATGATTCTGTGGCAGGGCAAGACACTGGATGTTAACAATGGACCTCTTTCAACCTCTTAACACTTGGATACATCAACCCTCACAAGCTTCAGTAAGAGCCTAACTCCATTTAATTACTCCCCATCTCCTTTAAATATAGCTTTTCCTAAATGTAGTCGACATTAGCCATGCAGAATTACAACACAAAATGCAGAGATAACTCTACAAAACAGGTCAAGTTACATCTTCTGCCTACAATTGAACCTCTGTTTTATAAAGAAAACATCATCTCTCTTCCAAACTTGCAGGACTTCTGATGCACAGTATTAAGCAAGCAAGTCTGACAGAAAAGTTAAAATTTCCAATGTTTACTTTGACTTAAGAAAACTACGAGTGGGAGTAATAACTTTCAAAATCTTAAAACCAACATAACCGGAAAATTAAAGTTGGCTGAGATCTTAGGATCCAAAACTGACAGAAGATGATCCTTGAGCACATAATCAAGAGCTAATGATGAAAGCTCATGTAGCACACACGAGTAACATACATCATTCAGTAAACCTGGGGACAAATATTTCAGTGTCACATTAATAACATTTCTAAGTGGGCTCTGTTACTAGGCATCATTCTGCAAATGATTAGAAAAAATTGTTGAAGATAAGCAGAATAACTAAGTCTCCAGAAATCTAGGGACAAAACTACTCTTTGCACAACTTTAAGTATCAGCATGCCCAAGACGATAATTTCTTTTTTGCAAGTAGTGATCTGTGCTGAAGTCCAACAGCATATACAGAAATACCTGTAATGCCTTATCTGCAGTATGAGCCTTAGGGAAGGTACCAAAGCTAAACTCAGTTTGCTGGCCTCTTCTGCTTTGTCAAGACACACATTAACATATATCTTTCAATGCATTAACCTGCTGATCACTGGAGTTGCATTAAGTTTGGGGTTAGATTATCAGAATATAGCTGTATTTAGCATGAGTTTAAAAAAAAAGTGTAACTTTTGTTTTCACAGTGAACATAACCAAGAGAAACACAGTAGGAATGCAGCCCTTGCAGTTTTCCTTTCCGAAGGGTTGAGAATTATCTTTACATTCTCTGCAGAGATTTGTCAGATTCTCTAAGGCTCTGTATCAACTGATACCGCTATCTACTGGTAGGGCAGACACGTGCTCACAGGCAGCAGTATGAAAGAGCAAGGAAGACCACTCATATTTGAGCCATAATATATAGGCAAGGTATGATAAGAGTGACCCACTGCAACCACAGGTTGTGGGTTTTTTCTGGAAATAGGAAGAGGTCACTACTGCTTAATTGCTTGGGTATTTTGTTGTTTGTTTGTTTGTTTTTTTTTTTTATTTGGTAAACTGGAAGCAACATCAAGATATTACTATACAGACTGAGCATTTGCAGTATGTGTAATAGGAAGTGGTGCTACACTGCCTTAGCCTGCAGCATGAATCATTTGACCACCTTAACATATCATACCTCCTTTAAAATGTCACAATCGTAAAATGCATTTAAACTAACAGTAACCTGACAATTTGCATCTCAGCGAAAAATATTTTCTGCTCTTTTTAACTAGAGTGTGTTACAGGACAGCACACAAAAGACTCTAAGCCCCACTACTTGTTGGTTGTAGTATTGTGTGCTTAAAAAGAATGAGCCTTCTGTAAAACAGTTACTAACTTGTTCAAGTCCATCAAACACATAATACTGTTACCTTTCTTCAATTCTGTTCTTATCCATAAGAGGTTGTTTGATCCACTGATTAACTAATCTTTGTCCTTGAGGAGTTCTGCATTTATTTAGTAAACCAGCTAGAGACTGTGCAGTATTAGCATTCTCCACAGAACTCTGGGGAAAAAAAAAAAAAAGAAAAAGAAAAGAGTTAGTGAAGTTTATTAACACCCACTGAGTGGCACTCAACTTTACTACCTAGGAACAGATCTGTGTTTCTTCTGTATTCAACCTGGCACCCATCAAAAAAGGCAAATGAAACAGCACGGCATTAAAGCACTTACACTCTGGTTCCTGGAACATGGCAAGTAAGGAATAGGTTTGTCTAATTTTGAACATGACTGAATAGGAAATTTAGAAATGTACCCAGTCACTGGGCAGTGTGCCCTTTGAATAGGAAAGTGGAAATACACCCAGATATTTTCCTGTTTGCTCTCCATAAGGTCAAAAATAGGGGTCCTGTCCATCAGAAAAAAGCAGCAGGAAAACCGGACTTGCTTTCAAGGGTTTTGGTTGGAGATCTTTGGGGAGTGCCAGGGTGGGGGCAGGTGGGAACAAAACAAAACGAGGAGGTGATGGGAAAGAACAGCTATTCACATTTTCTCAAGCTTCCCCCCATCATCTTTGGAGTACTATAAACATCTCTAAACTTGCTCTGTTCAGATTATAGTTTACTATCTATAATTTGTGTATAATATTATCTGGATTCAAGACAGCCTTTTTGGCATTTTTCTTGGGGTTTTGTTTGGTTTTTGCACAAACAGCTAGGAAGGAAAAATTCCATTTAACATTGAAAACAAGCAAACAAGCTTGTTTCAAGCCTTAACTTCAAAAAGAAAATCTCAGCCCCTCTCTACCCAAGTACACCTGCAATTCAAACAGCACACAGCATTCAGCCAGGAGTAGGTCTGGATGCCTGTAAACAACTGGGATGTAGATCTAGCATCACAACAGGAAATGAATGAATGCAGTGAGAAAAATACTGACACATTTAACCCCTGGAAAATCTAGAAATATAGAAACCCCTGGAAACATCTAAAGGGGATGTGCCTATTTTCAGTGTTCTGGATGGTGTTACATATGAAAAACCTCCGAATCCAAAAGTGTCACAGAATACATATATTATACACAAATAACCGACCTCAGCACATCTAAGTTGAAAGGCTACAATTGCATATGACCAACTGCACCTGCTGCCTCCAAAGAACATTACCTACGTTATCTCACAGAGCAACTCAAGTTGCACAATATTTTGCCCTGCCTTTAGTGCCTGCCCAAAAACCTCCCCTCAGCCAGCCTGACACACAGGCAACGCTGCAGCTTCCTGCTACATGGCAAATACCCTGCTCCAAAGCTCAAAACACCTAAAGACAGATATTGCAGTGCATTTTCTATCACAAAGTACTTAACACCTGTAAGGACTTACAAACAGATGTAGCTAAGAGTGTTAACCTTACTAGAACATCTCCATAAAGCTTGAGAAGAGATAAAAGTTTTGCTTCATTCTCTAGACAGTGATTTAGAACCAGGAAATAAAGGAGGGGTGGGGGTGGAATCTTAATATCTCTCTCCAGAATATATGCTCTTTTTTTCCTCCAGAAATTATTCTAAGGTAAACAGGGAAGAAATCACAAATATGATCCCCTAAATCTGAAACTCAAGCGGATTAGCTCCGAGCAAAGACTAAAAACGGGGCTTACAAACTCGAAAACAAAAGAGAAAAGCTGATACAACACACCACTTCAACTCCACAACTATAAAAAGAGGCAAAGCAGAAAAACAGACATGGTGGGAGGGATGGGTGTGAAAAGTAAAATTGACACTGGCCAGTTAGTATGACACGATGCCTTCAGAATATTCTGAAATACTGTCCTGTTCATCTGCCTGCTGCAGTCAGCCCTCCCTTTCCATTACCAACAGCAGTGCTCCTGCCATATGCTTCCTCTTCCCCTAATATTATTTAATTCAGACTTCTATTCTCTTTCCCAAAAAAAGCCACTACTGATGAAGCAACTGTGCTTTGGAGTTCTTTATCATACCACAAAACTACAGAACTCTTGTCTCCTGCCACACCCTAAGTCTGCTCCTGTCACTGGAGATGTGAACTTCTCAGACTGAAACCAAAGAAAGACAAAACAATTCCCCCCACTGCTCAGCCAGACTCCTCAGCAGCTACAACCATGAGGTACTTCTATGGCTCTTCCCATGCCTGCATTCTACATAGATCCTTGTATGTGGCCACTTCCTACCTCCTTGGTAATCTTCTACATTTAAAGCAAGCTAACAAAACAGACTGGTAACAATGGCTATTAGGGTTTTAACACACACTGTACAGAAGTAGCTGAAAATGAGGCTAAAACATATAAGCCTGGGGATCTGGGGAGTTGCAACTGGGCAGTCAAGCTACTTATCAATCAGCTAAGGAAGTATATTGCAAAACATCAATTCAAGTATGCATTTCTTACCTGAAAAAGGTTGAGGGCTTGAACAGCTGCATTATCTAGAACCATATATTGACTAAGATCAAAAGTAGTCAGTTCAAATTGTCCAAAATTAGACTCATCTGACAGCAACTCTAAAAACTTGATAATGGCCGACAAAGACAAAATAGCAACCTGAATTTTAAAACAGAACAAAACACACCACATTCTAGTTAGAAACACTCCACAATAGGGGAGTATTTGATAAATGACCCTAGAAAAAAAACAATCAGGGAAGACTTTGAGTCATATCAATTCTGGCAGGGCTGTGAGAGACTCATCCTGTTTGACAATACTTCATTTTCACAGGGACATTCTATGGCACCGCAGTGTCTTTCTAGGTAGGTGTAAGAAGAACAAACTAGACATTTGCATAATCTGATAAACAAAATGTGAAGTGCAACACCTCGCCAGCTCTCCAAAGTTGTTATCAGGACGTTTCTGGCTCAGGAACACAAACAAGTTATTGCAGATAAATGAGATATCATGGATCATCTCAAGACGTGGTTTCAGGGTTAGTTTTCAGCCAGAACAAGGATCTGATCTGACTCACTGCACGATGTTACAAATGCTAACACCGGCACAAGAGGCAGCAGCATGACTGACTTGTTCAGTTGCAACACACTTCAAATAATTTTAACCTGTTATGAAATCACACATGAAGGGAAAATAACTCTGTACCTTATACCTGCAGTGAGCACCAGAAGTGAAGGGCATTTAAAACATGTTTATCTCAAGCAAATTACCTTTTGTTGCAGCTAGGAACAAACATGATCAGTTCACATGCAGGCACTAAATCATACACTTGAGCCATAATATTTTTGTGCTTTATATCACCTTATAACAAACATTACTTTCTTTTCAAATACAGATTTTCCTGTCTTGCAAAATAATCAAAGTACCGCATTTCAGTCTGCAGGAAGCACCTCTTGTGCACAGTCTATTTGCTTACCAGAATTTAGTACTTTAAAGAGCTAAGTGAAGGCTTCTCTCGTTTTTTACCAGGACCCCTGGAATCCAGCTTGGACAATGGACTCAAGCTGAGCAGAACTGCTAAAAGCTTCAGCAAGAATGTAGCTTAATATTACACAATACAATGGTACAATGTAAATCATACAACCGGACTAGTGGGGATAGAGAGCAACTCACAAGAGGTGCACATACCACTCTGCTTCTACAAAGTAGGAGCACGTTAAACCTTGCCCTGTGCTCACCTGCTTTTCCATCTCTGGCAATGCTGCACTGTTCATCTGTTCTTCTTTTTTTGATTTTAACAAGCGATTGAGATCCTGAACAATATCTTTTGTTGTGAAATCTGCCTTCTTCCTGTCTGTAATCAGGATTCCTCCCCTCTGAATGACCTGTTGTCCATAAACCCAGTTATTAATTATTTTCAATATTCAGGGGACAGATGTTCATCACATAGAAGCAAACCCTGAAGAGAGATTTATTTACTACAAGGGTACAGAGAGAAGAATGACTGACAAGATTTTACTCTTAGAACAACTTTTGCTGATTACAATGCAAATGAATCAGGCAAATAATATTTTCGATGTGTAAATCAAAACTGCTTCAAATTAACATACTGCTGCTTCATTATTCCATAAACCACAGATCCCAGTAACTGCAACCCACAATGGTTCCCTTACTTGTCGCAGTTTTCCCATCTCTCCAGCAGACTCTCCTCCCGGTAGCACACACTCCTTCGGTCCTAGCTGAACCAGTAGAGCTTCAAGGTTTGAGAACTGATCATTATCTGGAAACTCACAAACACTCAATTTTCTCAGCGTAGTGTCGACATATCCCACTCCTACTACTCTTTGTCCATCAGCAGTAGACAGCTTAACCCCCACAACCCCAATGGCTGTTGACATATCATTGTTGGCAAAAAGAACTTCCTCAAACTGGGCAAGATTTCCTGGAGAACCCTATATAGAAAAGAAATATACTTTTTAAGAGTGTGCATATACACTCATACTTTAAAAAGGGCAAACAGTAAAACTATGTACTGAACAGTCCATTAATATAAAACATACAGCTGTTCTATTTCTTTAACCATTAAAACTTTATGTATCATCTACACAAAGTGAACTACTTCAGGTTTCCTTTATTTCCCAAGCTATGGCATAGAGAACAAGCTTTTCCAGCCTTAGAGCAATAGAAAATAGATGCGATATAGAATAGACCACATGATTTACTACCATACCCCCAACATCAGTGCCTCAAAATCCCGAAACTCCAAACTGAGGGGCTCAGGAAAGAGTTATGTTGTGGGTTTTTTTCCTTTCATATCACAATTATAAAGAACAGTTGAATATTGTACCTTGTACGCTAAATACCAGTCATTTTCTTTGACAGATTTACTCCCTGCTTTGTTCTTGTAAACTTCAACTCTGTAATGACGAACCAGAAGCAGATCTCTCACAAATGATTCGAAGTTCATTTTGCTAAGCACAACACTCTCAAGCTTCTGAGTTCCTACAAAAAGAAGGGGAAAAAAAGAAAGTTATGAAGTACCTGAATTTGTTCATGAAGTTTATTTCCTGTAATCATAATCCCCAAGAACAGCCTTCAGGAAGGACACTCTTCCAATCAAAGTAGCAAACATGTTAAATTCAGGAAACAAAGCCACAAAATTCAACTACTTAATATTAAGACTAAAGAAAGCATACTCCATACCCAAATAAAAAGTGTTCACTTCCAGATTTCACTAAATCTGCAAGTACATATATACAAAGAAATCTCCTCTTCTAAGCTCTCCTCTCCTTCCAATATTCTTGACTGGTTTCTAATTAATATTTCACACATTTTAATCTAATGAGTGGTGGAAGCCCACTACAGGTTTTCCTTCTGGATAACATCTTTTCTTTCCTGGATAAGCCACTTCTGTTGACAGAACAGACTGCCACCCTATTTGCACTCAGAAGACAGCAAGACACATGTGCCAAGACATTCCCCTTTTATGAAAATATATAATGTAGAAACAATATATTTTCAAAGAAAAAAAAAGTTTACATTAAAACCCAATTTAGAAAGCACCTGACAAACTTCTTGCTTCTGTTTCTATAAAGGTGTAAGCAAATGACAGAGTTGAACAAATTTAACTCTATACATCTGCCAAGAGGAGCACTACCACTTCTACCTCTCCATCTTCCATGCCACCTACTCACAGGGTAATGTAATACCACTACTAAGCAAATTGGGGTTTTGGGTGGGTATATCAAGTTTTTTAAATCATCCTGAAAGCAAACAAAAAAAATACAAAACTGTAGTTTTATGCTACAGTTTTGGCTGGAAAAGAGACCCTGAAGATCAAGCCCAACCGTTAACCCAGCATTGCCAGGTCACCACTAAACCATGTCCCTAAGCACCACATCTACATGTCTTTTAAATCCCTCCAGGGATGGTGACTCCACCACTTCCCTGGGCAGCCTGTTCCAGTGCTTCACAACCCTTTCAGTGAATACATTTTTATTCATGTCAAATCTAAACCTCCCCTGGCACATCCTGAAGCCATCTCCTCATTCTATCACTTCTTACTTGGCAAAACAGACTGACCGCCACCCCACTACAACATTCTTTCAGGGAGTTGTAGAGAACTATAAGCTGTAGAGAACTATAAGGTCTCCCTCCCCTGAGCCTTCTTTTTTTCCAGGCTAAAGAGCTCCAGTTCTCCCAGATGTTCCTCATAAGTCTTCTACTCTAGTCCCTTCAGCAGCTGTGTGGTCCTTCTTTGGACACGCTCCAGCACCTCAATGTCCTTCCTGGAGTGAGAGGCATAAAACTGAACACGGTATTCAAGGTGCAGCCGCACGAGTGCTGAGGGCAGTGGGACAATCACTGCTCTAGTCCTGCTGGCCACACTATTCCTGACACAAGCAGGATGCTGTTGGCCTTCTTGGCCACCTGGGCACACTGCTGGCTCATGTTCAGGTGGCTGTTGATGAACACACCCAGATCCTTTTCCATCGGGCAGTTTTCCAGCCACTCTTCCCCATGTCTATAGTGTTGCAGGGAGTTGCTGTGGCCCAAGTGCAGGACCCAGCACTCGGCCTTGTGGAATCTCACACCATCTCCCAGATCCCTCTGCAGAGCCTCTCTCTACCTTCACAAGTCAACACAACCACCCAGCTTCATATCTTCAGCAAACTTACTGAGGGTGCCCTTGATTCCCTCATCCAGATCATTGATAAAGATATTAAACAGAACTGGCCCCCGTACTGAGTCCTGGGGAACACCACTTGTGACTGGCCACCAACTGTAGTTAACTCCATTCACCACTGCTCTCTGGGCCCAGCCATCTAAACCAGTTTTTTAACCAGCAGAGCATACATCCCTCCAAGCCATGAGCAGTTTCTCCAGGTGAATGCTGTGGTAAACAGCATCAAAAGCTTTACGGAAGTCCAGATGGACAACACCCACAGCTAAACAGGTTTATTTTCAGAGAATTAAGTGACCTTTGGAGATCATCTAGTCCAGGCCCCCTGCCAAAGCAGTAGGAGACAATAACTTTGCAACATTATGTTCCTCGAGATTAAGGGTAAATACTAAGGTTTACCTACTCCGGCAAGATCATTTATCTCAATGCCCTTACATCTGATGTCTGCAAGCTCCATCATCTTATACCAAGAGATAAATAAAAAGCAACGGGGTGGATAGAAGAGAAAACTTTATATGCAATACATAATTAAATATTATTTACTTCTGCAAGCCATTGTTAGTCAAGTGTGCTATTACCACTGTTAACCTATCGCCTGCACCACAGAACCACGAGTCCTCAGTCATCACAGAAAATATAATCCGATCGCTGTCACAAATGTAAATCTAACAATGAGCTGCAAAAGTGTTACTGCTTTTACAGTAACATGTTGTGTTCGACCAACTATCCACATCTGACAGCCTCTAATATGAATATATGCAACAAGAAGTACATACGCATAACCATGCTTTCTGCTGTAGATACCTTCCGTTTATACATCCGTCACATGCATCCTACTCAGAATGGCTACTAATTAGCATTTCGAAGCTGTGAGAGGCTGAAGGAAGCTTCACATTCAGTTATACTTTGCTTCCAAGCCGCGATGAATCAGAGCAGACGTTAAAATCCAGAAGCCTTTTAATACCTCCCTCCCCCCGTTCGCCCACCCAAAGGACAGCAGCAGGTCTCGCTGCCTTCACGCTCAGCAATGCCCGGCGTGCTTCAGCAGCCCAGTGCCTGCCAGCAGTCACACGGGAGCCCAGAGCGGGAGAAAAGCAGCAGCACCTCCCGCTCTTTCGCCATGACCTTTGAAAAATGACGCCTCGGAGAACTTAAGCCCCAAGTAGCCACAAAATACCACGACTGAACAAGAAAACGCGCAGCGTCCCAACCCCAGTGATACCCCGGAGGCCTTGCCCTTAGGAACACGCCACTGCTGCACCGGCTACCGGGGGCAGCTGCTGTGCCCGGCACCCACCGCCACCGCCACCTCCTTTCCCGACTCCCCTCCAGCCGCCCGCCCCTCCGCAGCAAGGCCTCGGGGGCAGGGAAGTTCAACACGGAAGAAAACATGAAATAAATTAGTCTGACCAGCAGCTAACCTCAGTGTCAAAGCAGAGGGGAAAAAAAAAAACATTCTGCAAGGGTGAGACCAGTCCAACCGGCACAAACTCT
>JAAGNO010002428.1:0-10920 GCA_033439905.1 Ceryle rudis
CTGCCCAGAGAGGCTGTGGAGTCTCCTGCTCTGGAGACTTTCCAGCCCCCCCTGGCTCTGTTCCTGTGGGGGCTGCCTTGGGTGACCCTGCTCTGGCAGGGGGGTTGGACTCGCTCATCTCCAGAGGTCCCTTCCAGCCCCCACCATTCTATGATTCTATGAATGACCAAAGACACTGAACTGGTGACAAGCAAACTTGTGAACGAATCACCATTAGTAGCCTACAAATAGGTGGTAGGTGCTGCACAAGGAAGAAAGGATGGTCCAAGCCCCAAAAAGACAGAAGGCCCCTAAAGACAGGGAACACAGGGCAAGAAAATAACCTAATATTTAAGAATATTAGGCCTGATGGGAAGTAGTCTCGGTGTGACAGGAACTGAAGCAATCAGGGTGTTCACGATGGGCACAGAAAACGACCCACCACAGGAAGGGGCTAAAGGGCAGGTTGTTTGCGTGTGGAATTTTGTTCCTGCCGAGTGCAAGGGGCAGCGTGGGGGAAGAAATAGATCTTAAATGAGAAACAGGATATAAGATGAGGACGGGCCAAGAAGAGCTGCGAAAGCACAGACGAGGATTTGATGTGATAGAGAAGAAAAAGCCAAACGACAGGAAGTTTCTGAATGGATGTGATTTGGGCAAAAGTCAGTGTTCATCAAGGCCAAGAGAAGAGGATGTTGCATTAATAGAGGCATGATAACAACTTGGACAAGGGTTTTAGCTGTGAGGATGAAAAGGTTGAATGCTTATGGCTGAAAACACGTCGTACAGGAACAGGAAAACAGGAAGATGTTTACTGGCCAGAAAGAGAAGGAAAATGTTTATCCACCACCTGAACTGTATCAGCTGAGACAAGTCCTCTCAAGAGATTTTCCTTCCCCTCCCACATTGTACAGCTTCATCCTTTCACTCTGCTTCCCCTTCCCAGCTTTCTGTTATCACTGGGATATCTCTCTTGTCTTCTGCAAAGGACCTGACCGAGGAAAACAGAGGGCTTGTAAATCCATCTGCCTGAATGTGGTTTTTTGATGTCTGGAGCACACAGACACACGGCTGAAATTTATGGTTTCCAAGGAGGACTCAGAGAGGGAGAAATTTATGTTAGGAAAATGTGACCGTCATCTTCGTTTATCTCCCGGTTTTTGTAATGGAAAACAGGCGTTTTACAAACACATACACACAAAGCCCAGCGTGAAACGCTTCATGAACTCGAGCGCATTCACCGAGAACCGTGCCATAAAGACTGGTAATAATCATATTAATAACGCAATAAATCACACACCATCTGTAACATCGCATCAGCGGCCACCGGGCAGGGAGAAGGCACCCCGTTGAGAAGCAAGGCAGCAGCAGCTCTTCCCTCTTCTCCACCCTTCACTCTGTCTGTAGTAATCAAAAGACTTGAGAGCCTTCAGACCAGCAGACTGACCACAAACACCCCCCAGCCCTTACGGAAGCTGTTGTACATGACACGGGAGGCAAAGAAAATATAAAGCTAAACCAGATTTCCTGAGGATGCTCCAAAGTGACAGCTTCAGGAAAGCCCACCCTAAACACGTGGATTACCTGAACACGCTCAGCTCGTTGCCACTGAAGCAGACAGATAACCAGAGCGACTCAAGCAATCGGCTGGAAGGAGTTAAGCCATTAAAATAGAAACCATCAAATTTGGCCGTTAAAGAATACGGACAAATTTGCATTCCCCCTAAATGAGTGTCCTTTTCAGTCCCTGGCAGCTCCTTTGGAGTTCAGAATTTCCAGCAGGAAACAATACGGCTCATGCTTCAGACAACCACAGTTTTCTTTCTTGAGACTATTTGCAAGGAAACCTGAAACTTGCGTTAAGATCAGAAAGTATCTATTCCAGCTGGTACCAAAGAATTCGAATTCAAAGCTACTTCAAATTGCTGAAGTTTACACTAAGCCGTTTCAAAGTATTTAAACCGTTCTTGCAAGCGTTTAAACAGGAAGCTTTTCTATACTCACCCCGGAGGAAGTGGTGGCATTATTGATATATGTCCTGCACTACATTAAGTGTGGCTGTGGAGTTATTTATGTGCTTTTCCTGACTTCTTTTGACACAGGAGTCGATTTGCAGTGCTGTATGATTACGTCTGCATCTCTGAATCTTTCTTTCTCAGCTGGAAAGTCTCAAGTTCCAAGCTGGGATTCCCTCTCCACCCCCTTCTCATGTACTTAACCCTCCTTCTGCTGGAAGTGTCTGGTAAACATCTCCAAAAAAGCTCTTAGGTACAAAAGGCGGCGGAGAAGCAGGACGTGGGAAGGCAGCACGGGAAGAGGAATTTAAGTGAGTATTTTCTTAGATGTTCCCTCTTTATTAACTCTGTGCTATAAGAAAGCTCTTTTATGGTATCTTTAACTATGGACTCTTAGAAACCAACCGGTCCCGAAGGATTAGGCATTTCAAGTCTTTCAATATATATATTTTTTTACTTGTTGCTCTCTTGAAATCTTTTTTTTTTTTTTAATGATCCTTACCAACTCACCCCTCCTCCCTCGGTTCCCAGACCACCTAGGGACAGCAGCGTTGCTCACCAGTCAGACTTCTGCTGTGGGCTACAAACAAAGATCCGTGCAGAACCACCAGTGGCTTTCCCCATCCGCTGCTGGTGACCCAGTTAAGATGCACCTTTAGCCCAACTCAACCCTCCCGTATCGAGAAGGGCAAAGCAGAGGAGAACGTGAGCTCCTTCCTCCCTGCAGAGGTGTGCAGCATGAAATAGCTGCTGCTGTCACCAGATACCTGAGCCAAAGGCTTCCTGTGTGACAGCCCTGCCACAGAGCCAGGCACGCCTGCCATGCCTCGTTCTCCACCGTCTCGCTCGGACCTGTGCAGACCAACAGAACTAGAAGAGCAGGGCTCAGACTGCTCTGAAGGTCTCCAGCAAACCTGGCACATGTAGGTGAGCATGGCCATTAGAATAAACACTTGCAGGTAGAGCTTCCATTTAGTCCCCAGAGCCAGCAGCTCTGACACGTCCCAGCCACCACTGGTGTCATGTATTCCTCTGACAAAGGACACAAACCAAGAATGGAAACTAAAAAGCTGTATGGTTACTAAAGCTATGGACTAAGACTAAAAAGCTATATAGTGGAGCCACATCTGGAGTACTTGGTCCAGTTCTGGGCTTCCCAGGTCAGGAGAGACAAGGAGCTACTGGAGAGAGTCCAGCAGAGGGTACACAGATGCTGAGGGGCTGGAGCATCTCTGTGGCCAGCAAAGGCTGAGAGCCCTGCGGCTGTTCAGCTGCAGAAGAGCAGCCTGAGAGGGGAGCTGAGCAATGCTGAGCAAGAGCTAAAGGGCCCTTTAGGAGGCAAGAGGATGGGGCCAGACTCTGGTCAGTGGTGCCCAGCCACAGGACAAGGGGCACCGGGCACCAACTGGAACCCAGGAGGTTCCCCCTGAGCAGGAGGAGCAAGTTGTTTGGTGTGAGGGTGTGGGAGCCTGTGCCAGGCTGCCCAGAGAGGTTGTGGAGTCTCCTTCTCTGGAGAGATTCCAAACCCACCCTGCCATGAGAAAAAATTGTTTCAAGGTCGAAATTGATGCCTTCACAAACTACGGCCTGCATGACCTAACAAAACCACCAACCTCTGCTGCTGTCATGAGGGTTTGGTCTGCAGAATTACTTGGCACTAAGGGACACTGAAGGAGAAGCCGCTCACCATTTGCTGCCCGTTTGCTGTACCCCACCAGTACCAGATGAATCTCAAGGTCCCGCTGGTTAACTGGCTCAGTAAGAACTTCTGATGTCATGGGAGACTGTCAGTGCAGGAAACCAGGACTTCAGAAACGCCCTCAACCTTTTCTACTTTTTTATTGGTACATTTTAATTTTCTGGCTTTTGAATTTAGGGTATTTCATACGTTACTGGGTTGTGCTTTACGGCATGTGCTGTGTAGGGACAGAGGCAACATCCTCAGAGAGAATCCAGGAAATGGATTGAATGCCTGTGGGCTTCACTGCGTGGATATATCGTTGTGAGACTGGTGAAACTGCAGACTGAGGGAACCATGGGACAACCCCTGCCCACTTATCACCGAGCGCCAGGCTGCCGTAGATCGAGGCACGCTCCCGTTACCATCACAAATTGTGGGGCTGCACTCAGTGATAGTTTTGCAGGAGCCAACCAAGAACAGAAGGCACCTGAAGATGAGGAATCCACCTCTTGATAGTTTGTTCAGTCATTAATCTTCCTTCACACAAACAGTCGAACACACTGCCTCATTTCCCACCTGAATTTGACCGGCTTATTTCTTGCAGTTCCCTCCTTGGCCAAACCAAAGAGCCCTTCACCAGCCAATGTTTTCCTCCCAGGAGCAACGCTCCAATGAAGAGCTTTCAAATCTTACCCTCTGTTTGTCTAAATCTGCACGTTGATTAAAGCTGCAAAGATTCAGAGGGACTTGGAGCCAAAAACCTGCAACCATGAGGGAGCTCAAATCCAAGCACACGCTTCAGTCGGGCTCATTTCTGGAGAGCACGGGGAGCTCCGTACCACAAATCGAAGCAGTGAAAGGACATGGGTGACAAACTAAAGCAAAACCACACCCCAAAACCCTTTCTCAACACATTCAGACACTTACTATCTATGAAACAAAGTCCTAAGTGTGGTGTATTTGCTCAAAGAAAGGAACTGGTGTGAAAAACAACGTCAATCCCTGCAAAGACATTCACGGAGGTCAACGTTTCTTATGGGAATATTCCTATAAATGGTTGTTTGGGGTTTTTTTTGGCATTAAAAAATAATACTTTTCACCTTTTACAAAATAAAACAAAAGCAAAGAATGATTTTCACTAGCGCTAGGGTGTACTCAGCCTTTTGGCACACCAGAAAATTTCTGTGACGTAGGAAAATGTCAGAGGTGGAAAGCACTATTTTGATTTGTAATTCTGAGAATGTACCAGAGAAGCTCCTACTTTCATTGTAATGGTCAATTTAACAAAGCTCAAAGGAATTTCAGGCAGAACCCAAACCAGATGGAATCACCCTCAAGACACTCACAAACTATTTAAAAACATAGTAAGGTAAAAAATATTTTAAAATAAATAAAGAAATCAAAATCCCCCCCCCCCCCCCAAACCTCTACCCTCTGCCTTGCCCTTGCCTACCTCCAAAGCTGCTGTTCCTTGGATAAAAGGGGGATATTTTTGTCTCTATGGCATTTCAGAAAACGAAGAACTTCTCAGTGTGAACCACCTCCCTGGGCTGCACGTGTCACTGCAGAGAGGAGCGAAAGGCAACGTGAATGAATGAAAAGGGAGGAAGGGACTCAAAATAAATCAACAAACCGTTTCTCATCTTTGCCTCCAATTCCTCCCTCCTCCCTCCTCCTTTATGAACATTTGGGCTTTGGTTTTTATTTATTTCTCCTCTAGTTTTGCTGAAGAGACCAGGGAGCCCATTAGAGCAGGGGGATTAAGAGAGTTGAAACGGGATTGAGTAATCAAATCGCTGTTAAATAACAGCAATTACGCAAGGCAGATGGGAGCAAAGCCGAGCCCGAGCCCGAGCCCGCTCCGCTTTGCAAAGAGCACATCACTTGTGTCCCATTAACTCACACCAATGTGTGATTAGTCAAAGGCAGCCTTAAGGGTTGTGACACCAGGGAGGTGTTTTCTGGGGGGAGGAAAAGCGTTAAATGACAAGTTTAGCTGCTGTTTACCCGAGACTGGAAGTTAGCAGGGCTCTCTGTGCAATACACAGAACCAGCTCCTCATGTATTCACCTGGGGGCATGCAAAAGAAGATTTAATTTTGCTACCCCATGGGAACAGTGGGAAAATCTGGTTACTAAAGTGAAAATGTTACTAATTAATGGCAGACACATAACTTCCATCTGTGGTAATTTCTGTAACGTAGATAAGCCAAGTAAGAAAGCTTCTCCCCTCTGCACAAGGTAATTTCTGTAGCATTTGGGGTTTGGGTTTTTCTTTTTTTCCTGTTAAATATAATTTAGAATCCAGCAGATCAAGGGCTTCTGACTGATTTCTTTTTAATTAGAGGTGGCCAGCCAAACTCCTCTGGTAGGATCAGCGTAGCCAAATGGATTGAGCTTTTGCATAAGATTAGAAATAACTATTTTAGAAATGGGAGAGTAAGAAAAGAAAAAATGTAGCAGAAAAAAAAAAGTGTATCAAAAGCAAGTAAGAAGAGGGGAGAGGAGGTTTGTAGGACTTGGAGGTGAGCCAACCCCACGCAAGCTGAAGCAACAGGATAGCCATAAATATACATGGATATATCCACACATACATCAAGCAAGCTGAAGGGCACCTTTCAGCTAGTCAAACGGTGCTGGCCAGCTCCCCATTTTTTTTTTTTTTTTATTGCTTTACCCAGAAAGCCAACGGTAAATGTAATCTATAGCTCCTCAATTAAAGACGGAATTATTTTAGATATGCATACGGGAGATCTGTTTTCACTGCGAAAAGAGCAAAGTCTCTTTGATTCCAATGCGTTTGCTTCAATTCTCAGGTCCTCCCCGACACGACGCACGCACCAGTTTGGCAAGCAAACCCCAGTGCATCTTGAAAACAGAAATCCCAAAGATTTCCTAAGAAGAGCAGGGAATCAGTGTGGAAACCAGGGATATTTATTATTTTCAAATGAAATACCATATATGTCCAGATCGTAGCAGAGTGAGGGACAATGAACAGCCTGTCCTTAGGGCTGGCACCGCAGCGTGGCACGGAGAGATGTCAGGCTAAACTCAGCTTTCCATCCAGGCTTTTGTTGATCTGTTCCCTTTAAACTAGTATGAAAAACCTGAAAGAAAATATTTACTGGAAGATAATAGAACAAATATTAACTCATGTTTAACCCAAGCTGATGGACAGAGATGAAACTGGACAGTTTTACTTAGAACACTCAAAACCCACGAGGGAGCAGAAGAGTTTTCCTGGTCTATTGGTCAATTAAAAATATCCATGCTGATGACCAATATCCTAGAAGTATTATTTCCTGCCTAAAAAAAAATAAATAAAATTTGATGAAATATCTTTAAAGGACATTTTTCCTTTGAAACGAGTATACTTTAAAAAAATGAACAGGAAACAAACACGAGAAAGCTTTCAAAAGTAGAATTCACTGAAGTTTAACCAAAGACCAAGAAGCCAAACAAAGGAGACATTTGCTCTTGAATCCCACTTCACGTCTGAAGTTGCAGATGAGGAAAAAGAGGTTTGCATCCACTTCCATCCAATTTATCACTCTAAAGAGCACGGCTTGATGAAAACTCCCCAGGCACCTTCGGAAAGAGGAGCAGCGTTACCCCCGCGGGGCCCAAGAGCACGTTGGCCATTGCGTCCCAGCTCTGACTCCAGCTCGGTGCGACTCCTCCTGCCTCCGCTCGCCACACGGTTAGTTACTCCTGGTTTTCTGGGGTATAAAACAACCTCTAAATATGTCAAAGCTTGTTTAGCAGAGAAATAAAGCACATCCGTTTGTAGCAATGCATTAAAAAAGCAATCTCGGTTTACCCCAAACGCCACTGGAACTGAATGACTTTCTTATTCCCGGCTTCATTCAAGGAAATGAGGTTTGACTGCTGAGAACTCATCTAAATCAGCAGAGCTTAGAGAAGTGCTTTGGGATCGCAGCGAATGAAAGGAACGTTCTTATTCCCGATAATGGGAAACAGTTTTTGTTGAATTATAGTTACAGCTCTAAATTTTCAGTACTTAGATAATTAGGAAGTCAGCAGGAATACTGATTGCCAGCAGAAGTTTGCGCAGAGATCTGACAGCCATTTGGGGTGTTGTGGGTAATTTTTTTTTTTTTGGCAGATTTTGGTTTTCTCGCTGTATTTTCTAAGGTGAAATTTCATAGCAGTTTTGTGAAGTGGATAATAAAGTACAGGGCCACCAGAGCACAGCCGTACGCGCACCAGGATCTCCGTGACAGAGACGAGCACTAGAGCTAAGTTTTGGCCAACATTCCTCGCTTTTATAGGCAAGCTGTCAATACTGAAATGCCTAAAACTGCGGCTAACGAAGGCATTCCAGTGTATTTGGGTCACAGAAGGGTGCTCATTTTTATAGTTTTGTTTTGCAAGACAAAATATGGAAAACTAACAAGGAATGAAAGAAAGAAAGAAAGAAAGAAGAAAAACAGAAAAGAAATAACACGCACCCTTCACTTCTGTTTTTAGACCGATGTCTAGATGTACAATCCATCAAACCGTAATAGATTGATTAGTTTCCACACTGAAGCCCTTAAGAATTCATGAGGTGGATGCTCTTTCAGGTAGGATTCAAGTATTAAATGATCTGAAAGGTGGTTAATAATGGGACTGTACTGCCTGGGCAGACGATAACGACATGTCAACAATTTTAGTATGACATCGAGATAAACGGTGAGGTCCTGGCTATAGTGAACTTAATAATGAACACAAGCAATGGAGCCGAGCAGAGTAAAACCAGAGGCTCTTCCTCTCCCAAAGCCCACGTGCCTAAACGTTATTAGACAAAATCAAACCCATGAAAACAGTATTCTGCAGGTCACAAGATGAATTACAAATAAAATATGCAGCTGATCCTAGTCTAACCTTACAAGAAACGTTTCCCTGAAGACTTTTGGTCATATGTTCTCAATCTCTGCCTCTTGGACAAAAGCAGCACGAGGAGAAAAAGAACAGTTAAAAACAGGATATTAGAAGGTTTGCTGGGGGGAAAAGAACCTTATTATTAAAAAGGCAGAGGCTGTGAATAACAGAAGGAGACATAATGAGAACTCATTTCTAGCTGACCTACTGAAAACGGTCCAACGCTGTTCAAGGGCAGAAGCAGATTTGTGGTGAACCAACACCGACTGACCTGAACAGAGAGCCAGGCAAAAACCTCAGTACCGCTGCAATATTTTAATTCCTTGAGTTATCTTATAATACTTTGAGGATTTCTTACTGATATGCCAATATCTTATTGTTAGAACCACCTCTACACGAACATACTCTTCACACTTGCACTGAACCTCACAGACTCTTCACAGTCACAAGCATTTCCTACAAGGGAATTCATTCCTGAATTACTCTTCCAGGGAATGGAACCACATACCTGTTGGTACGTGACACACTCTGTGACGTCCAGAAAACAAATAAAACATTATTGAAGAGAAGACATTTCCTCCCTGAACAGGGACATAAACCTTCCAAGGACACAAAACGTACAGAAAGGGAACAGTAAAATCATGCCATTGTTCCAATCAGCAAATCTGCATTATGTCATTTGAAGAGATTTTTTTGTAGCTCCTTGCAAACCCAGGGTAGTTTTCTCAGTGATAATTCAGATTCTGAACCTACACCAGAGGAGGTTTAGACTGGACATTAGGAAAAAAAATTTTCCCTGAAAGGGTTGCCAGGCTTTGGAATGGGCTGCCCAGGGAGGGGGTTGAGTCACCATCCCTGGGTGTGTTTAAAAACCCTATAGATGTGGTGCTTGGGGATATGGCTTAGTGGTGGACTTGGTAAAGTAAGGTTAATGGTTGGACTTGACGACCTTAAAAGTCTTTTCCTACCTAAATGATTCTATAGGGACAGGGATTACTTATAGAAATACCTGGCTCAATGGTGAAGTCTCTTTGAAAAGCATATCGTGGCTTACGACCGATGTAAATATTAACATAACACTGAGAAAAATCCCCATCTTGAGGAACACCCAAGTCTTCACACCTGAATGGAGCAGAGGATCTTACTAAGCTGCTCTCCTTACCTATTTTGACTGGTTTGTAACTCTCCATTCCGTACTGGTGAAGCCGATTTCGTTCTCTTGAAATCTAGTGAACGCTGCCTCACTGCTCGATACGCCTTTACAATCACTTTTAGCAGAAGAGACTTGAGCATGCAGCAGTCTAGTGACTAAAGAAAACCTCTCCTGAACTCAACTTCAGCTTGTCCCTGAGCTGAAAAAATGCAAAGAGAGCACAAATCTTAATTGCACCATAACCCAAAGACAGATGGGCTACAGATTAAAGGCACACAAGTTCCCCTCGAAAGAAAAGGATGCCCAGGATGCAAAAGGACAGCTGGATAAGGGCAAAACTTTCTGAAGACCACCAAAAAATCTGCTGTGGCCAGTATGATTATAGCAATAGTGGCTTTGCCACCCCAGCTTTCTCACTGTCATTTCCAAATGATGAATTATTATCAAACAGCCACGCTAGAATGTACAGACCTCGCTTTATTTTTAGGCTTCTATTTGGATGCCAAGCTCTTCGCACATCCCCCAGCCTGAGAAACACTAGTTAAAAAAAAAAAAAATGGAAAAGTAGCCAAATTCTTGGCCTGTTGCAAACATTGTGTTCAATAAGCTGTGGTTCAGTTTGCATTGTACTTGTGTGTCAAGAAATATCCTAAAGAGAAGTAGGAGTTTATGTAAAGTGTAATACTTACCAGGGACAACATTCCCAGACGCTGGGTGTGCTTAACCCTTCCTTTCATTAAAAAAAATATAAATAAAGTTATCTTTTATAACTTTATGTAGATTCTTAATGTAGAATTTGTGGTTATGCCCCATTTATGAATACATTAAATGCATTATGAGCCATATTATGGACTAAATAAATAGAAGAAATCAGCTGAAAAAAAAAAATCAAGCAAAACTTCCCCCAGCAAACTCTACTTTTTTCAAATGTGAATATTAAGATAACCAGGTTCTAGCAAAGCCGTATCCTTTCCACTCAAGCTTAGCAAATATGAAAAGGTCTCTTTCTTGAAATCAGTATCGAATTCCCCCTAAGTTTCAATGGAGAGAGGATATCCCTTTGCTGTTGTAGGTTGGCTAACAAGACCCCTTTGCTGTCGCAGGTTGGCTAACAAGACCCCTTTGCTGTCACAGGTTGGCTAACAAGACCCCTTTGCTGTCACAGGTTGGCTAACAAGACCCCTTTGCTGTCGTAGGTTGGCTAACAAG